>CM067504.1:21353148-21576591 GCA_034509495.1 Acestrorhynchus altus | reverse complement strand
ACCGTGGTGGAGGGGTTTGAGTGCCAGAATGATCCGAGGAGCTATGTTGCCCGGGGGTTAAATTTTCACCCCCTGTCAGGGTCTCCCATGGCAAACAGGTCCAAGGTGACGGGCCCGACCAAGAGCAGTTCAAAAAATCCCAATGAAACACCAGAAAAAAGGCCCCGCAACGCCGCCCGGTACGGCGCAACCGGGGCCCCACCCTGGAGCCAGGCCTGGGGTCGGGGCTCGGGAGCGAGCGCCTGGTGGCCGGGTCTTTGCCCATGGGGCCCGGCCGGGCCCAGCCCGAAGAGGCAACGTGGGCCATTCCTCCTGTGGGCCCACCACCCACAGAGGAAACCATTGGGGTCGGGTGCTTTGTGGATTGGGTGGCGGTCGAGGGCGGGGTCCTCGGCGGCCCGATCCCTGGACACAGCGGCTAGCTGTTGGGACGTGGAACGTCACCTCGCTGGGGGGGAAGGAGAATGAGCTTGTGCGGGAGGTCGAGAGGTACCGGCTAGAGATAGTCGGGCTCACTTCCACGCACAGCTTGGGCTCTGGAACCCAACTCCTCGAGAAGGGTTGGACTCTCCACTACTCTGGAGTTGCCCAGGGGGAGAGACGCCGGGCTGGTGTGGGCTTGCTTATAGCTCCCCATCTCAGCCGTCTCGTGTTGGAGTTTACCCCAGTGAACGAGAGGGTCGCCTCTCTGCGCCTTCGGGTAGGAGTGAGGACTCTGACTGTAGTTTGTGCCTACGGGCCGAACGGCAGTGCAGAGTACCAGACCTTCTTGGGGTCCTTGGGGGGGGTACTGGAAAGTGCCCCAACTGGGGACGCCGTTGTTCTGCTGGGGGACTTCAACGCCCACGTGGGCGACGACAGTGATACCTGGAGAGGGGTGATTGGGAGGAACGGCCTCCCCGATCAGAACACGAGCGGAGTTCTGTTGTTGGACTTCTGCACCAGTTACAGATTGTCCATAATGAACACCATGTTCGAGCATAGGGGCGTCCATAAGTGCACATGGCACCAGGACGCCCTAGGCCGGAGATCAATGATAGACTTTGTTATTGTCTCATCTGAGCTCCGGCCCTATGTCTTGGACACTCGGGTGAAGAGAGGGGCAGAGTTGTCAACCGATCACTACCTGGTGGTGAGTTGGATCCACTGGCGGAGGGGCAGGCAGGAGAGACCTGGCAGGCCGAAACGTATCCTGCGGGTCTGCTGGGAACGTCTGGCTGAGCCCCCTGTCAGGGAAACTTTCAACTCCCACCTCCGGGAGAGCTTCTCACAGCTACCTGGGGAGGCGGGGGACATTGAGTCTGAGTGGACCAGGTTCTCAACCTCCATTGTTGACGCGGCCGTCCGGAGCTGCGGGCGCAAGGTCACTGGTGCCTGCCGTGGCGGCAATCCCCGAACCCGGTGGTGGACACCGGAAGTAAGGGATGCCGTCAAGCTGAAGAAGATGACCTATCGGGCCATGTTGGCCTCTGGGTCTTCCGAAGCAGCCGACAGGTACCGAGAGGCTAAGCGTGCTGCTGCTAGGGCGGTCAAGGAGGCAAAAACCAGGAGCTGGGAGGAGTTCGGGGAGGCCCTGGAGAAGGACTATCGGTCGGCCCCGAAGCGATTCTGGCAAACCGTCCGGCGCCTCAGGAGGGGGAAGCAGTACCCTGCCGACACTGTTTACAGTGCGGGCGGGGAGCTGCTGACCTCGTCCGGGGATATCGTTGGGCAGTGGAAGGAATACTTCGAGGACCTCCTTAACCCCACCATCACGTCTTCTAATGTAGAAGGTGAGGCTGAGGACTCTGAGGAGGACTCGCCCATCACCCGGGCGGAAGTCACTGAGGTGGTCTGTAAGCTCCTCAGTGGTGGGGCTCCGGGGGGATCCGCCCAGAGTATCTTAAGTCTCTAGATGCTGTTGGGCTGTCCTGGCTGACGCGCCTCTGCAGCATCGCGTGGCGGACGGGGACAGTGCCCCTGGAGTGGCAAACCGGGGTGGTGGTTCCCCTGTTTAAAAAGGGGGACCGGAGAGTGTGTTCCAATTATAGGGGGATCACTCTTCTCAGCCTCCCCGGGAAAGTCTACGCCAGGGTACTGGAGAGACGAATTCGGCCGTTAGTCGAACCTCGGATTCAGGAGGAACAATGCGGTTTTCGTCCTGGCCGCGGAACACTGGACCAGCTCTATACCCTCCGGAGGGTGCTTGAGGGTTCATGGGAGTTTGCCCAACCAGTCCACATGTGTTTTGTGGATTTGGAGAAGGCATTCGACCGTGTCCCTCGGGGTACTCTGTGGGGGGTGCTCCGGGAATATGGGGTCCGGGGCCCTCTGTTAAGGGCTGTCAGGTCCTTGTACGACCGGAGCAGGAGCCTGGTGCGCATTGCCGGCAGTAAATCGGGCCTGTTCCCAGTGCATGTTGGACTCCGGCAGGGCTGCCCTTTGTCACCGGTTCTGTTCATAACCTTTATGGACAGAATTTCTAGGCGCAGCCAGGGGCCGGAGGGGGTCCAGTTTGGGAACCACAGGATATCATCTCTGCTTTTTGCAGATGATGTTGTCCTGATGGCTTCTTCAGGCCAGGACCTTCAGCAGGCATTGGAGCGGTTCGTAGCTGAGTGTGAAGCGGCTGGGATGCGAATCAGCACCTCCAAATCTGAGGCCATGGTTCTCGACCGGAAAAGGGTGGCGTGCCCTCTCCAGATCGGTGGAGTTGTCCTGCCTCAAGTGGAGGAGTTCAAGTATCTCGGGGTCTTGTTCACGAGTGGGGGTGAGAAGGAGCGTGAGATTGACAGACGGATCGGTGCTGCCGCCGCAGTCATGCGGTCGGTGTACCGGTCCGTTGTGGTGAAGAAGGAGCTGAGCCGAAAGGCGAAGCTCTCCATTTACTGGTCAGTCTACGTTCCCACCCTCACCTATGGCCATGAACTGTGGGTAATGACCGAAAGGACAAGATCGCGGATACAAGCGGCCGAAATGAGTTTCCTCCGCAGGGTGGCCGGGCGCTCCCTTAGAGATAGGGTGAGATCCTCGGCTACCCGGGAGGAGCTCGGAGTAGAGCCACTGCTCCTCTACATCGAGAGGAACCAGTTGAGGTGGCTCGGGCATCTGTTTCGGATGCCCCCTGGGCGTCTCCCTGGGGGGGTGTTCCAGGCACGTCCTACCGGGAGGAGACCGCGGGGTAGACCCAGGACACGCTGGAGGGACTATGTCTCTCGGCTGGCCTGGGAACGCCTCGGGGTCCCTCCTGGGGAGCTGGCTGAGGTGTTGGGGGAGAGGGAAGTCTGGGCTTCCCTGCTTAGACTGCTGCCCCCGCGACCCGGCCCCGGATAAAGCGGAAGAAGATGGATGGATGGATGGATGCTCTGTTGGCTTTTCTGTCCACTAAACTTGTGATGCAAAGTTTGATCCCTATCCCCCATTTGGGATAAATGTGAAAAAAAGTTAGATAGAATTAGTTTTACATGTAGAAGTGGGGTAATGTAATTTGCCTACAGGAGATAAAATGAAGATAAAAACATAGGTGACATTCCCTCGCGGTAGCAAAACATGTCTAAAAAAACATAGAAAATAATAATAAAAAACAAATATAATGACCATACCTATATGTAATATAAATAGACTATATACACATTAGCTTACACTATACATACATTATACATAATTTTTTATGTATAATGAAACTATAAAAAGAATGCTGCATTATATTTACATGTGCACTGGGTATATGCAATTAAATGTAGCTGTAGTGTGAGAATGTAGGAGACAGTCATTTGGTCGGTTCAGTGGTGTATTGTAACTGAGCAGTTAGTTGCTGCTCCAGTAGTGAGTAAAGTGCAGGTGCAGAAGAGTTTATGTTGTGTGAAATGTGATGGTGTGATGAGACAGGTGAGATGGGTTGTGACTAGCTGTGAACTGAAACACTGACTGTTCAGCAGCCTGGTGGCCTGGGGGAAGAAGCTGTCTCAGAACAGGCTGGTTCTGGTACTCATGCTCCTACTGCTAGGCAGCTTTGAGAACAGGCAGTGGCTTGGGTGGATGAGGTCCATTATATTCGTCCTGATCATCCTGAGACTGTGGCTGGTGTATTAATCCAGAAGGTTTGGGACTTTAATCTTTGTGATGTGCTGGCGGTGCGCACGAAATCTGCAAAGATTTCCTCTTGAGAGCGGAGCAGTTCCCGTACCAGGTGGTAACGCAGCCCATCAGGATGCTCTCCACTGTGCAGGTGTAGAACATCCTCAAGATGCTGAGGGAAGGCTGTCTTGTTGTCAATGGAGATCAGGCCTGTGATTGTTGTTGTGTCATCAGCAAATTTAGCTGTGACTTTGGAGCTGGGCAGTCATGGGTTTACAGGGAGTACAGGATTGGGCTGATCACACAGCCCTGACGGGCTCCATTGTGGAGGGTCAGTGAGGAGGATGTGTTTTTGCCCATCCTAACCTCCTGCCAATGGCCTTTTAGGAAGATAAGGATCCAACTGCACAGAGAGCTGTATAGATCCAGGAGCTTCATGTCAAGCCTCAGGGGAAGGGTGGTGTTGGATGCTGAACTGTAGTCCACAGCATTCTCAGATATGTGTTCTTCTTGTCCAGATGGGAGAGGGCAGTGTGCAGAGTGAGGGCTATTGCATCATCAGTGGATCTGTTCTGCATGTATGCAAATTGCAGTGGGTCCAGGGTGGCAGGTAGTGTGGAGCAGATGAAGTCTCAGACCAGCCTCCCAAAGCACTTGCTTATGCCAGAGGTCAGAGCAACCGGCAAAGAGTCCTGCCAATTGATCTGCACATGCTTTAAGCATTGCACTGGTGCTGCTCAGGGAGTGCGAGTTCCCCTTAAAGTGTGTGTTATTGTGTTGAACCTTTACCACATGCTTCTGATACTGGTAGTGTTAAACTGTGCTTCCACCTTGTCTCTGTACTCAGGTTTTTTGCTGCTTTTATGGTCTTACAAAGAGCATAGCTGCCTTTTTTTATACTTCTCCATGTCCCCAGACTAAAACCGGTTGTAGATGTATCCAGAACTTTGCAAACTTCACAGATGAGTCATGGCTTCTGATTGGGGAAACATGAACTGTCTTTGTGGGCACAACATCTTCTATGCACTTTCTGATGAATTCAGTGACTGAAGCATACTCATCAGTGCTGCTAGACAAATCAAGGAACGTCTCCCAGTCCATATGATCAGGTATAAACGTCCTTGATGTTGGACAGCTCCTGTTTCAATTTCGACCTATAGGTGGACACAAGCTGGTTGGAGGAGTGATGTGATTTGCGGAACAGAGGTTGGGGAAAAGTGGTGTACCAGTGGTCCAGTGTGCATGTTTCCTTCTGTACTGCACAGGAGTTTTGGCCAACAGTGTTTCATTAAACTGTACAACCCTGTGATAGTGTAATGACAATAAAATTGAACTCAGAGAGAACAGCTCATATGATTCCATGTTTGATTGCAAAAGACCTTTTGGAAGATATAGCAGACTCTGAAATGACACTCATACTTATAACACTCATACTAATATGACCCTTGTGGAACAGTCCTTATTCCTGGAGCCTTACCACAAAATTCTGCATCTGAATTTTAAAGTAAAGTTACACACAGCCAGTAAAATGTCTGACTTCCAAAGCTGATACAGTTGAATCAACACCTTCAGATCGATTCAGCATCAGTGCATTTTTGAACCCTCAAATAATTATTACAAACTAGGGAGTATAATGGTGTACAGTCTATAGCTGTATACACAAGTTATGATTATTTGTATAAAGTTGTCCCCAAACACTCTTTCTCTCCTTCCCTCCTCTCTCTCTCTCTCTCTCTCTACCCCTCCTGCCTTCTCGCTTCAGGAAAAGGCCGCTTTTTCCGTTTTCGTCTCCCTGTTCCCCTGAGCATGCTGGGAGTAAGTAAGCAGTCTCTCCCGCAGGAAGATCCAGATGAGGTGACTGTCCACTCGCCCGAGCGTATCGAGCCACACTCCTCCTGCTCCTCGTCCCTCTCTCTGTCCCTCTCCCCTCATGAGCTCCACCCCCCTACTGCTGAAAGCTGTAGCCCCTCATATGGCAATGACACCAGAGCTCTGATTGGTCAGAGCCTGCTGGGCTCATCATCACCCGTCTCAGGACCCCAGGACCACTCTTCTCCACGAGTACTGTGGGAGAGGGAGGCCCCCCGTGGCTCTGTGGGCACCCGCTCTGCCTCCGGAGCACAGTCCCATGGGAGTGTATGCACACTGCGCAGAGCCTCGTCCACCCACGACCTGGAGGGCTTCAGTGCACAAGTGGAGAGGACATACCGGGACCGGCATGCAAGCGAAGGTATGCACGCCCAACCATAGTGGAGAAGCAGATGATGTATTACTGAATGTAGAAGCATCAGACACACACACTCACAGACACACGTAAACAACAGAACTGTCTAATCTGGTTTGATGTGCTATTTATACTACACTGCATCTCTCACTGTTCATATGCTTTCTTGTTGCTTCCTTACCTGTCAAGCACAATAGTCATTCTTCCTGCTGAGACCTTTAATGCACTTGAATCTAACACGCAAACTGGGTCATATGGCCTAAAATATCAGCAAGATATACCAGATGACCACATGAGCCTTTCTACAATACGGGTGCCAGTAGTCTTTAATAAATTCACAACAATGAAAGATACAAAAACACATTTTCCACATCATACATTAAAACCTTATTTGTATGATCATTTTTATTCAGACATGAGAGCAACAAAATGTTATGAGGTGGTCTGAGTGGTAAAATTCTCCCTTAAACTGCATTTCTTTATTTCATCAATGTCATGATCTTGCACACATGCCAAGCAGAAATATCATTGTCTTTGTAATAATTGCGTACAAATTAGGTTTCTGTTTTGCAGATAATAAATAAAAAATGTAATGTCTGAAGTGGTCACCTCTTTTTGATGTAATTTAAATCAGAAGTTCATTATTTAAAGCTAAAACAGTTTAGTGTAATAGGGTGGTAAGATATTGTTAATTTAGAATAAATCAATATTATGTAAACAGGCACACATACACTGATCATCATTATGACCACCTTCATGTTTCTACATTCATTGTCCATTTTATCAGCTCCACTTACCATACAGGAGCACTTTGTAGTTCTATAATTACAAACTATAGTCTGTATGTTATTCTGCATACTTTGCATATTAGACTTGTTCTTCAATACTTAGGACCCCACAGGACCACCACCAAACAGGTATAATGTGGGTGGGGCTCATTCTCAGCACTGCAGTGACACTGACATGGTGGTGGTGTGGTAGTGTGTGTTGCACTGGTATAAGTGGTTCAGGCACAGCAGTGTAGAATCAAAGAAGTGGTCATAGTGTTACAGTTGATTATGTATATTCCTAATAAAAAAATAAGTTTGATTTTATAATGTATTTGTTTAAATAAAACATTTATTTGGTGATATTATAGATGGAAATGTCATGTAATAATGAAAAATAAACATAGGATTATTATTATTAAGTATTAAGTTTTATTATCTTTAATAATAAAGTAGTAAAAAAGTAGTATTTTCACACACATCATGTCAACAAGAACACTCAAATTAAGAGCTTTAGGTTTTGCAAACTTTACAAATGGCACATTTTGGCACCTGTTTCATAGAATGGCTTTTATCCTAATTGTTACATTAACTTTCATTTGTTAAATGTTAAGTGTAGGGAGTATCCAAATAATAGAAACCTCTTATTTTATGTAATATAGTGTTATCAGGTGTAGTGCCGGGTTAAAGCAATAGTTTGGGGGAAATCAGTTTATCTCATAACCTGATACAGTCAAATATCCAAGAACAAATGGTATCTGATGTGTTGTTCTTTTGTTTACAAAGAGAAAACCTAAGGCATTGCTAACATTTGTTTCTCCCCACACACACACGCCCAGAGTGGTGGGAAGCCCTATCCACAGCACCTGGGGAGCAGTTGGAGTTAAATGTTTGCATAAGGGCACTTCATTTCCTGCCAGTACAGGGAATCAAACCAGCAACCTTCCACTCACAAGGCTGGGTCCCTAACCACAAGAGCACAGCTGCCCTTACATTGTGTAGATTTGATCTGATTAGTTTTAATATCACTCAAAGTGCAATTAGCACTCTAAAGAATTTTGCTACATCCAATTGTTAATGAATGTGTGTGCTGTATCTTCTTATATGTGAAATTGATTGGTTTGTAGAGGGATGGGCATACTTAGAAAAGAAAGTATGGATTTGTACTTTAAACAGTAGAAAGGCTTGTTGGGGCTGAAGTTTACTGAAGTACAAATGTTACATTTCAGTGCAAATCCTTTATTGTACCAGTTAAGGTACCCAAAGTCCAATATTGTACCTTTAAGGGTACATTTTTTAAAGATGCATTTCTGAATACAAAACAAGTTACATCATACAGTATGTCTGTTTTAAGTGTGTGAAGGGGATTTGGATTTGGATTTAGACCCTATACCAGTGTTTCTTCATCTGCTGTTGTTTGATGAGTGATGAAAGCCTGTCTCAGCCTTCTGTAATGAGTCAGAACATCTGAACCATCAAAAAATTGTTTTCACACTGCAAACAAATTATGGTTCAGTTGAACCCCTTAAGCCATTTTTGATCCTGTTGTCCGTATAATCTTTCAAACCTATTTTGTTTTGAAAGGTCTGATATTCCAGATCAAACAAGGTAGGTGTGAAAGAACATTAAATGCATTTTAAACTAGTGGACAGAGGTCTATCCATGCATTTTACTGGACAAAATTTGACCAGTGTTGTTTACTACATTAGTCTGGCATCTCTTGTAAACTAAAGAAGCAACCATGTATTATCTCAATGGTTCTAAACCAGGTCCTGGAAGTATCACTGCCATGCAGGTTTTAGAGTTTCCCCCACATTCCAGCACACATGAAGAGCCCTTGCTGAGCTGAACTGGGGGTGTTACAGCAGGAAAACTCTAAAACAATGAGGGCATTGGTACTCCAAGAGCAGGACTGAGACCCACTGTCTTGGCTGATTGAATGCATCTGCATCTAAGTGATGAATCATATTTCAGGGTCCTAAAATCTTGCAGGAAATGCATATGTTATCGACTGATCTGGAGCATTAAATGTGAAAATGTACGTAATTTTGTAGCTGTATCAGCCTCATTCACCACTGCTCCAAAGCTGTCCTATAGCCGTGTCTTCACTTTTCACTGTCCCTTCCTTCCTCCTTTCTCTTTCTGTCTTTCCAACACCTTCCTTCTGCCATCTCAGACAATGGTCGTAACATTAAAGGTACCCCCAAGCAGCTATGTGATAACAAGCACGTGCCTGCCTGCCTGCCTGCTGGAAGCATGCCAAGGCAAATAACGAATGCTGGTTATGAAAAGTGAAGCAGTGCTGGAATAAGCGGAATGCTATTATTGGTGTTAAGACCACCTATTGCTCACAGCGTTGTAGAAAGCATGTGATATATCTGCCTGGATGTGTGTGTGTGTGTGTGTGTGTGTGTGTGTGTGTGTGTGTGTGTGTGTGTGTGTGTGTGTGTGTGTGTGTGTGTGAGAGAGAGAGCGAGCGAGAGAGAGAGAGAGAGAGAGAGAGAGAGAGAGAGAAAGAATGACTGCTCATGTGTGCGTGAGTGTACCAAAGAAAATGATGCATGTAATTTGCCTGATTGAAATATGTACTTTATGACTAAGTGAAATTAGTACACAAATAAGTAAACTGCCATTTTAAATTTCCGTTTTTGTGCACATGGAAATCATGTAGTGGAGAAGCTAATGTGCTAAAGCAACACCATCAGTGAATTTTGACCAAATTTGGACAGATTATGCTCAAGATTTAATCAAGAATGTACCATTTTGTGCCGTAAAAAAGCTAGACATGCAAGTACAGCCTCCACACAGGGGGATAATTGTAAAGCATAATTTCAATGAAGCCTCCCCAATTAAACTGTGTGAGAAGTTCATATCCCACTGCTGACACAGAAATGCACACACACAGCCTGTCTAGTTCCTGTATTGCCTCTTGTATATGATGCAGATAAACATGAATAAGTGCCAAGTACCAGATGTAGACTAAAGGAGTATAAAGGATAAAGCTCCCAGCATTGAGCTGTGGAGCAAAGAACCTGTGTCCTCTAGAATGATGGACCATCCAATACTTTTGGGATGGGTTGGGGCTCAGTTTGGAAAGTGATCAGCCAAAGTCCTGACATGATTAATGCTATTGTCACTGAATGCAATCACATCTACACAGCAATGCTGCAGAACCTAGCAGAAAGCCTTCCTGCACAATAGAGACTTACTCCAACAACCACAGGATAAACCCTTTTTATTGCTGTTGATTTCAGAAGGAACAATGAATGAGGTGTCCCAACACTTTTGTTTCAGACAGATAAAACCAGCCCAACATCAGATAAAATTAGTTAAAATGTGTTACACAGAATTATTTTTGTGGGCAAAAGTAGTACAAAATACAGTATTCTGTTTTCTTCTACATGTACAATTGAGGCCAGTGGACATATCAGTAAGCATATCAAAACTATATCAGAGTCTCTTGAAATTAAATGTTTATTTGTTTTCCACAACAAAAAGTTATTTGCCACCTGATTTTGTAAACAAAATTAATAAATAAATCTTTCAAAATGCAGTTTGTGATGAGGTATTCTATTGGCTCAAATCATTGCACAAATTTAGCTTTAATTAAGTTTAATTAAGCAAAACATGGACAATAATGTAGGTTATAGTTTGTGATCCCATCACTGAAAAAAATAATAGTTTCTGTTTTGTGTGTGAAAAGCATAGTTTCTAATGTGAAATGGGTTTACTGCTAGATTGTTTCTAAACAGTCAGTAATCAAAATTTTCATTTTCTTGTTTAGATTGATTAAGTTTTTATTGATGTGCAATATTATGACAAAAATATTTAGCAAAAAAATATGTAATGTCCTGCTTTCCACTCATATAAAAATGTAATTTATATATGCCATATATGCACAAGGATAAGACTATCTATAATCTACCATTTCTATCATTTTTATTACACTCAGTGAAAGAAAAACATATCAACTAATATATAGGAAATGTGTGAAAATATAGCATTTAGCATAGATGCTTAAAACATCTTTGTGATGTATGAAAGAGAGAAAAAGGCTCATATGTAAATCAAGTCAATTTAATGCATCATTTTTTCCATATGTGAATGCTTTCATGTTTGTGTTTATGAGTATGTACAAGGTTTTCTACATATGGGTTTTTCACTAGAGACTAGTGAAGCTGCATGATCAGCACTAGGGGTGCACAATCAGAATCAACCTATCACAATCAGAAATCAACCCATATAAGCAATAGGCTGATTTATTATTTTCATTTTGGTAGACTGATTGCAATTCCCTTACTTTTAATGAATGCAGCTCTTTGTTGTCTTTTAAAATGCAAATACATAAAAGCAAATATGATTTATTTTGCAACTTTGACTAAAAGAAAATTCTGAAAGTGCTGTGTGTTTCATTTGTTAATTTAGCCCATACAGTGTATGGATCAGATTAAGAAAGGCTAATAGAATTAAACCAAACAACCCTCAGTCAGTTTGGTTGTAAAGGAAATAAATTTGGAATCAGCCATAAAACAATCCTGATTAGTGTACCCCTAATCTATACAAGACCTGTAAAACACCTGCTATTCTTTCATTTTCTAACGGCTCACATCTGAATCAGCTTTTGCAGCTGCATTTCTTTCTTTCTTTCTTTCTTTCTTTCTTTCTTTCTTTCTTTCTTTCTTTCTAGCTCTCACCCTCTCTTCTTTTCTTTGAATTGATGTTAGACTCACTCATCTGAATCTTGGATTGTTCTGTGAACATGACAAGACTCCAGCTGTTCTAGAAGCTGGCAGCTTTAGAAGGCCTGGTTGAGCACAACCGTACTCTCTTTCATTTCAGGTGCTTGTGGTTATTTAAGGACCTGCCATGTTTAGCTTCAGAGTGACCTCATCAGCAATTGGTGTGATTTTCTCTGTTGTTCTCTGTTAACAGTAGCGTGTTCTGAGGCCAAGATGCTAGGCTTATCTGTCCCAATCTGAACTATTCTTTAATCCCCTCCCCCTTTCTCTTTCGCTGTTTCTAACTGGCTAGTATCACGCTCTTGGATGGCTGGGGGTATGGCTTGAGCTTTTTCTATTTGTTGATGTTTCAGCATGCTTCTTTTGTCCATCAGTTCTGTTGTCTCTCTTTCTGTGAAATCCTTCTCATTATTTTTAACCCCTGAAAGAGTGAGACTGCATTGTGGAGGTGTCCTTCATTCATGCTGTGTTTTGGTTGTGGGCTGGAACCTTGAGGTCTGACAGGAACTGTGATGCCATTATTAGTAGAGGATAGGAGAAAAGCATATGTTGAACACCTGTGTGTGTGCGTGTGTGTGTGTGTGTGTGTGTGTGTGTGTGTGTGTGTGTGTGTGTGCTTGTGTGTCCTCCAGGACCATTTAACCAGATCAAATGCAGTCTTCTGGGCTCCACGTCTGACTCGAACCTCACGAAATACAGCACCATCAACAAGATCCCCCTCATCACACTCAATTTCTCGGAGACCAACAATGAAAAACGTCCACCCTCACCCTCCTCGTCTGAGAAAACCATCATTGCACCAAAGGTTAAGGATCGCACACACAATGTCACAGAGAAGGTCACACAGGTGAGAGGTCAATTCTTGTATCATTGGAGGTTTTTGACCTTGTATGTTCATGTCCTGGGGCATGTTCTTGGGTCACACCATTCAAATGTCAAATGATTCTTGTTTTCTGTAACTTTTTATTAAATTGTTTATGGGTTTTAATTCTCATTCATTTTCACCCCTGGTCTCATTCATTTGGCCATAGTTCTAGGCTTTCTAGGTTGTATCTACAGGCATGATATACAAATCATAAAAAAATGACAAGATTTACAGTGGCATGCAATAGTGTGGGCACCCTGTTACTGTGAGTTGTGCAAGTTAATGAAATGATCTTCACAATGCATGAACACACTTTCAACATTTTAACAATAACAGTGTATTATTTTGGTTTTGTACAGTTTTAGAGTGAAAAAAGTAAAGGAGTGTCTATGGGAACCTTAGGAGATTTGAGAGCTCAGATGACCGTGATCTTAGGCCTTAATTAGCCTGTTAGGGTTATCGCTTTTAGGAAAGGCCAGGTGTTTCAAATTTCAATGATTCTTAAATACCCAGACTCCTCTAACCTTGTCCCAAAAAAACAGCAGCCATGGATTCTTCTAAGCAGCTGCCTAGCACTCTGAAAATGAAATGGTTTAGGCCCACCAAGCAAATCCATCAGAAGATAGCAAAAAGTTTTCATGTTGCCATTTCCTGAATTTGAAATGTAATTAGAAAATGGCAGTTATCAGGAACAGTGTTGGTCAAGATAAGGTCTGGAAGAACAAGAACATTTGTAGACACAGCTGCTTGTAGGATTGCTAGTAAAGCAAATCAGAACCCCCTTGTGA
The DNA here is from genome assembly GCA_034509495.1 of Acestrorhynchus altus. Taxonomy (NCBI): domain Eukaryota; kingdom Metazoa; phylum Chordata; class Actinopteri; order Characiformes; family Acestrorhynchidae; genus Acestrorhynchus; species Acestrorhynchus altus. Next base: position 21,563,152 of record CM067504.1, on the reverse strand, counting down.
CTGCAAAAGATGGGATACATTGATACAAAGATGGGACTGCAGGAGATGGGATACATTGTTCTACCATTCTGTGGCATCTGCACAGAAGTGTCATCAGAAGAAAACCTCTCCTGCATCCTCACAACAAAATTCTGCATGAGATGTTTGCTAAAGAACATCTAAACAAGCCTGTTGCATTTTGGAAAACAAGTCCTGTTTTTGGAGAAGAAAAATGCACAGAATTTCAATTTTGCTTTGTGGTTGCAGCAACTGGCAGGGGGAACATGTACAGGAAAATGGATTCAATTAAATACCAGCAAATTCTGCAAATAAACTTAACACAATCTGTAAAAAAGCTGAAAAGAGGATGGCTTCTACAAATGGATAATGATCCTAAACACACCTCAAAATCCACAATACTCTGCATTAAATGGCACAAGCTGAAGGTTTTTATCATGACCTTCATAGTCCCCTCACAGTTCCCTGACCTGAACTTTATTGAAAATCTGTGGCTAGACCTCAAAAGAGTGACGCTTGCAAAACAACCCAGGAATCTCACATAACTGGAAGATTTTTGCAAATGACCTAATATAAATGCCTAATGTTTCTTTCAACTAGCAGTCATGTCTTCTATGTGCCTTCTAATTGGGTATTTATGTGGCCTGTTAACTCACTATGACTCCACTGAAAACCTCTCTCACTGCTGTTTTCCAGTGAGGTCCATGAACCTCAGCATGCATTATGAAGTCAGGTTGGACTGAGTGGCCCAAATCGCAACTGAAAATGTCAGATTGTATATGTGTTTACTGTTCACACTAACACGCAAATAACACATCTGTGTCACATTTGAAGAGAAACATTGGATTAGGGACACTTTCACCTGCCATGTGAACATAGCCTAAATGTCTGAGGTTAAAATACAGCACGGCCTCCACCAATATTCTCTCTAACAATAAATGTGTACAGTGGCTGTGATATTATGTATTGAAGTATTGAAGCTGTGCAGTTATAATAAAGCTAGATGAGGTAACAGGGACTAGAATGTGATGACTTTCTCTTTCTTTGAGCTTGCAATTCAGTCCACAGTGTTCCATAACATTTTGCTTATTGTAGGCTATGTGTACAGTCTCAACCTGCAAAATTAGCTCCATAACCCGCATAACCCTCCTCCAGCTATGAGAGACAGTGAGGGAAGCTGTGGGCAGTTAATAATAGACAGATGCTGTCAGCATTATTTCAGTGGATGCTGCTAAATCCACACATTGCTGACATGTCTTGAGGAGTAATAAATAAACACACACAAACACTCATTCACCTTCCATCTCACTCCAAGTCCCACACCCACCTACCATCCATCCTTTCTGCTGCGTTTGTTTGTTTGCCACAGTAGTAGTGTTGCCTGCAACTTAGCAGATGGCATTTATCATACACAGATGGCTGGCTTCATTTCTTCAACTCTTAATGTTTTTATCAAAGTTAAAGATTTGGACAGTCATTAAACTACGCCTTGGCATTCAATCTGAGGAGACTGCCCACACAGACACACACACACACACACACACACACACACACACACGCACGCACAAAACCTTTCAGCTGAACATGGTTCTCTCTGTCCTGTCTGACTTAGTTAGGGCCTCTGTGACCTGTTTAAATGACATGTTCTGTTGATATTCAAAGTGAAAGTAAGTAAACAAATTGCTTACAGGAAACACACAAATAAGATTAAATATTACTCATCTTGTAATGGCTACTTCCAGCCTGAAAGCTTTGTGACATGATGTGTTATCATGCTGGAAGTAGCCATTAGCAGACGGATCAGTTGTGGCTATGAAGGATGCGGACATGGTCAGCAACATACTCAAATAGGCTGTATCATTCAAGTGACAACTGATTGGTAGTAACAACCCAAAGTGTGCCAGGAAAACATATCCCACACCGTCATACCACCTGCACCAGCCTAGACTTTTCAATTATTTTGAAAGTGAGAATGACATTTGCCTTACATCATTACATTTGTGATTATTCCAATCAGAATAATCTATTTATCCACAGCATGAAGAACTCATACACATCCACGGACAAAAGTTTCACACTCGACTTTGTCTTTAACAATTTTAAAGATGTGGACATTTCATCTTCATTTGAATAATATTGAGAAATGTAGGTAATATAACTAAACACACATAACCAATTTGTAAAATTTCAATATTAGAAATTTTCTTATGAGGAAAAGCTTGAACACCCCATATGTATTACTATTTAAAACAGGGGTGTGAATCTCACTTAATGAAATCAACTCAGTGAGTTGAAAAGTGAGAAGAAGATGAAGTGATCTCCAAAAGGCATAAAGATGAAACTTTATTTTTGAAGAAAGAACAGTGTATTTTTCTACAAATGTTCTATATATTTGTGAAAATAAGAAAAGGAGCACCATGCAGATTTCAAATGTCAAATTTCCTGACTATAAAGCTGATTTTCTATGATTCATTATGAAAGAAAAACAAACTTTCCTTAATGATCACAGGAAATCCAGTAACCATAACTACTCCCATAATCTGGGAAACATTAAAATATAGCAATGGTATGGTAAAAAAATTAAAGAGGGTTTAAACAAAATTCTCTGATATTTTATGACCCAGAATGTTATAAAATCAGGAATATTACACAAATTGTCTCAAAGTAATCATGTAAATAACAAAAAGATACAAATGTGTTATTATTTAGTGATTTGTGCTTAGATCTCTACAAAATAAATTGGTGAATATATACATTTTATCTGAAGAATACCTTGGAGTTTGAGACGAGACTCTTCTTGCAAGGTTAAAAATACACTGCTGAATCAACACAGTTATCTTTACCCTTTTCTTTACTGTTAATTTACTGTTACATTTAACATTAAGTGTATCAAAAGTGTATTTGCCCCATTATTTACATGCTGATACACTAACGAGTGTTTATTCTCAAATTCACACATTTATTCACACGTAGTAAAACACAAACAACAAACATGAAGGGAACACTTCCCTGAACTGCAATGAGCCCTAACCAGATTGCCCATTACTCCAGTCTAATAGAGTCTCTGTGTTTGTATGCCTTCCACAAAACCAGTGAGCATTGAGGTTATAGAAACTGTTGTGAAGTGTACTCCTAAGCGGCTGCAGCTGGCTGGTAATCAGGGCGACCCAAAACTGGCAGATCCACCTCTGGGTCAGCCACATTGTCTTAAACATTTTAGTTCTTTTTCATTACTAAGGGAGTTTCTGCCATTGTTCTCTTAGTAGCACTGTTCAGTGGAGTGACAGTGTTTGTGATAAAACATGTTGTTGTGGCAAGACCAGAACATCATGGCCAGACCAGTTCTCTGAGGCCTTCACAGAGAAGGTTTTATTGTAAATGGTGACCAATTACCATTTATTTAAATATGTTCAAAAGGTTCAAGAGGTTCTGATATTTTCACATGACCACATTTTATCACTATTTATAATATTCAAACGATTATGGTTACTATTCTGGTAACAAAGCAGTTTATAACAGGCATGGTTGTTTTATCAGAAATAGCTGAGATTTCAGAAAACTGACAATGAACGAGCCTTTGATTGGGTTGGGAATGAAAGGCGATCAGGCTTTAGGTCGTGTACATAATTAGATGATGCACCCACTCATTTTCACTTCTTCCTTCCCGGTGCTTCATCACAGGGAAGGATCTATTTAAAGTAGGACCTTTGACCTCTTTACTGCCAAAGCTGGCAGATTATTCTGAGAGAGGGATGCAGATAGAAGCAGAGAGAAGGAGGGATGAGAGGATGATTCTATTCCTGACAGTACCTACTGCTTTCACTGACAGTAATTGCCATGCCCCTCTCTCTCACTCTCTCTCTCACTTTCTCTCTCTCTCTCTCTCTCTCTCTCTCTCTCTCTCTTTCTCACTCTCTCTCTCTCTCATCCCTCTTTTCCCCACTTTTTTCTCTCTCTCCCCCCCCTCTGTAGTTTAGAGGAGTGTGTCTGTGCTAATTATCTGTGTGACATTGGGACAGTCCTAAAGGATCCCCTCCCACACACTGTCAAACACTTTAAGTGCCCCAGGCCAGTGCTGCTCTCGAGATGCACAGACCAAGGTGTTCACAAAAGATTGAGTTTGTGGGACAGAGAATGTTTCAAACACACCGGAAGATACAGTCAGGTTAAAAAAGAAGTCAAATGATACTGTTTACCCAAAAAGAGTTATTATATTGTGTTATTATATTGAGATTTGATAAACATTACACAAAAATGTAATGGTGGTAAATATTTAGACTAGTGTACTTAAACCTGGAGTAGAACGATTTATTTTAGAAACCTTTCATGTATACTGACGTGGCATGTCCCATGGTGTGAATGCACTCACCACTGTACTGCACTTTTTCTGATGTAGCTCTATCATTCCTCACATGAACTCCAATAATTAATGTTACCTTGCCATGAACACACAGGTCAATGTTTAAGTTATACGGGCGGGGGTGTTCCCAAGCCGGCCCCTGAAGTAACAGCACTTTATCATCAATTAACACACTGCTATCCCATGACTATTGGCATTTCAGTGTAGAGTAACCTAAAAATGCTTAAGGAACCTAATAAAAGATTTAGCACCTATGCTTTCACTAATGCTCATTGTTTGTGTGTATATTTATGTTTGAAACTTTACCGTATACAGTCCCACATCTTTAACAAACTAATTCATATTCATATAAGGTTCATATTGAGATGTCTTGTTATGATCTTTTCTCCCAAGGAAGATGGCAGGAATCTGAGCGGCATTTAAATTAATGATGCCTCACATGCTGTATTTCATGTAGCAGTTGCCATACGATTGCTGTCTTTGTGTTGCATTAGCTTCATTGTTGCCATGCCACTAAACCTGCAGTTGATTGGATGTTGCATAGAGACATCACTAATGATTACGCTCTCCCCATTTTTCCACCTCAGGTGTTGTCGCTAGGTGCTGATGTGCTTCCAGAATACAAACTCCAAACACCACGCATTGACAAGTTCACTATTCTGCACTACAGCCCTTTCAAGGCAGTGTGGGATTGGCTGATCCTGCTTCTGGTCATCTACACAGCCATCTTCACACCCTACAGTGCTGCCTTCCTGCTCAATGACCTGGAGGAGCAGAAGAGGCGCGAGTGCGGCTACTCTTGCAGTCCACTCAACGTAGTGGATCTGATCGTGGACATTATGTTCATTGTGGACATCCTCATTAACTTCCGCACCACATATGTAAACTCCAATGAAGAGGTTGTCAGTCACCCAGCCAAAATTGCAGTGCACTATTTTAAAGGCTGGTTCCTCATAGATATGGTGGCAGCCATTCCATTTGACCTACTCATTTTTGGATCAGGGTCAGAGGAGGTGAGAGGTTTTGATCTACTACTGAAATGGAAATTGATCATCAGCATTCTGTCAGACCACTTTTAACCTCTAATACATTGATAGTTCAAATGCAAATCTGCACAGTCACACTTTGGATTAGTGCTTTTATTATTTTCCCCATTCAGAATTTTTCTTTTTTGTTTACTTTAACAAAATATGCCTTATCAAAAATTCATCATCAAATCTTGGCTGAAGTCATATAAATCCCATCTTAAGCCTCATCTATGCATATATTGATTTTTTTTCTTACAATCTTTTTGAAAATCAAGAATGCTCGAAACACAAGAATGCTTGAATGATCATGCCAGCCTACCAGTTGGCTCTAATTCCTCACAATGTTTAAAGTCAATGTCTTAATGTTTAAGGTTAAAGTGTGTTTTCATCAAGACACAGCATAACAGCCAAAATAGACCTCAAATACATTTAGGGTTGGTCAATATATGTGTAATACTGTACACCACAGTATTAAATTATGCTGATGGAATCCCAAAATCAGGATGGTTTTTCAAAATCATGGCATGTCCTAAATGATCAAATTCTAAAGGAGCTCACTGATTTCACACACTCTGAAAACAGCTGAGAAAAAAAAACACCTAAAAGCCCACTGTACTTGTGAGTTTATCAAATAAAAAGAAGCAAGTAGAGCTGGATGAACATTAATGTGCCTTAAAAACAGTCAAAAACATCCCTAAGAACATTTACTCAATATGAGATATGAGGATTTATCTTTTAAATGTGTGTAAATAGAGCCTCCGCTTGCTGAAACAGAGTCTGTGCTGTGGTGTTTGGCCCTGACTTATCCTGGGTAGCTGACTACCCCCTTTTTCGAAGCGAGCACACCACCTGCACCCGACAACAAACATGTTCCTGTGGCTATGGCAAAACCACTCTCATTTTGCCTTTGTCACTATATCACCGGTCACTCAATGTCGCTCTCTCTCAATTTTCTATCATCAACACTTCTGTGACTAGCTCAGCCCTTAGTCAGCAAGACTGAGCTGTGTGTATTTGGTTGATCTGTAGCTAAGGAAAGGTTAGCTTATCAAATAGGCTACAGATCTAATTCCACCCATTTAAAACCATTTAAATTCAGCTTCCAAAACCAGACACAAGATATTGACAGATATTTGACAACAGTTCGTAAATACTGTAGCTCAGGTTGTTAATCATCAAGAATAGGTTGCTAGAAACCTCAGGTAAACATATAAAAGCCAAAAGCACATTTTGAAAGAGTCAATATGAAGGTGGAAGTACATGCAAAATGTGTGCAAAATATTTACTGTATGTCTTCCCTTCTCTGTCCTCCCTTACAGACCACAACTCTGATTGGCTTGCTGAAGACAGCCCGGCTTCTGCGATTGGTCCGTGTGGCCCGTAAATTGGACCGTTACTCAGAGTACGGAGCCGCAGTGCTCATGCTTCTCATGTGTATCTTTGCACTGATTGCTCACTGGCTGGCCTGTATCTGGTACGCCATCGGCAATGTGGAGAAGCCCTATCTGGAGCACACCATTGGCTGGCTTGACAACCTGGGCATGTCCATCGGGAAGCAGTACAATTACAGTGACCCCTCCTCTGGCCCGTCAATCAAAGACAAATATGTGACAGCCCTCTATTTTACATTTAGTAGTCTGACAAGCGTCGGCTTCGGAAATGTGTCCCCAAACACCAACTCGGAGAAGATATTTTCCATCTGCGTCATGCTTATCGGATGTGAGTAGTGCCAGAGTTCACTTACTAGCCAGTAATGTGACAAAGGAACCTTACACAATGGTGTAACACTATAAATAATACAAGAAAATTCATAATAAATACACAGAAAAAGATAGCATGAGACATTAGACAGTATTAAACAGCTTTTGGTCTTGCCCCTCACTCATTTTGGATTTCGTGAGTCAATAAAAAATAAGCCAGTGCTTAGCTTCAGCTTTTGTTTTGCTTTTTTTTGGGTTTTTTTCTCAAAGAAGTGGACAATGGATTGAAGGGTTGATCAAAGCCAGACTGCTAGTGTTAGCTTATTGCCTAACACAGATCTCCTTTTGTTTCCTGGCTTTTTCTTCATTGCTTGCCATGTTTGAGCTCTTCTACTGCCAACACTGGCACAGGTTGTGGCCTGGTTCACATAACAACATATTCCCATGACTAGCAATCTTGACTCTGCAGGTGATGATGATCCACTGAGTCTCAAGGCTGTTACCTTACAGTGGATTTTCTTCTCAATAAAGGCACAACAATGTCTGTAGTTCTATGTATGGAACTCTCATTATCAAACTATGTCAAAGAAAATACAGCTTTCCTTTCTAGGGCACCTTTAAATGAGAAGTGCTATACAGCATAGACCTGAGTGAACTAACTCTCCAGATTATATATAAATCACAACTGCAGTGTAGCATGATGCAAAAGATGAGGATGGACAAAAGTATTAGGACACCTGCTCATTTAATGTTACCTCTGAAATCAAGTTATTAAAAAGAATTTATCATATTTTTGTTGGATTACTGTTGTGAGGATTTGATTGCATTCAGCAACAAGGACATTAGTGAGAAAAGGGTGTTGGATCATCACCACCTCTTCTCATCTGAAACCCAACCAAAAGTATTGGATTGAGCACCATCATTCCAGAGAACACAGTTCCACAGCTCCACAGCTCCACAGTTCACTGATACTAGACTGGAAAAGCTGTGTGTGTACATGTGCACATCCATGAAAGCAATGGGTGCAACTTGAAGTAGCTGAATGTGTTCATTATAAGGGGTGTCCACAAACAATTGGACATATTGTGTAGTAGTATTTTTATTATTATTTTTTTTATTATTATTATTATTAGTAGTAGTATAATTATTGTTGTTGTTTTCATTCAAATCTAGCAGTGTTTTATGGTCAGTTTATGGTGAAAAATATTTATACTATAATAATCCTAATAATAGGAATAATCCTAATAATCCCTTCTCTTGACCTCTGCTGTCAGCCCTAATGTATGCCAGTATCTTTGGGAACGTGTCAGCTATTATCCAGCGACTATACTCGGGAACAGCACGCTACCACCTGCAGATGCTCCGGGTAAAAGAGTTCATCCGCTTCCACCAGATACCCAACCCACTCAGGCAGAGGCTGGAGGAATACTTCCAACATGCATGGACCTACACCAATGGCATCGACATGAACATGGTATATGAGCGAGACTTTAGTTGTGTGCCCACATTTTTCCTTTTATATGTTGTTACTGGTTTCAGTTTTTTTATATTCATTCTAAAACCAGATCACTCTTAGCATGACTCATATATCTTCCTCATAAATGTTGTTGTTATTATTAGATTGTGAGGTTATGAACAGCATTTATTGCTTTGAGCTGATCAGTGTCTGTCTCTCTCCTGTCTGCTTCGTTGGGATTTCAATACTCCGGTAAGAGCAGGAGGTACAGAGTGTATATTGAAATGTTTGTGGTTCCTGGTATGCGAGATCTATTCTATTAGATGGAATGATTTCAAATGACTTTCAGTGTGTTAAAGCAGTGTTTATTGGATTAGTGTTTGGTATTAAATGTAGAATTGCATATAAACATATTTACAGTCATGTGAAAAAAACAAATAACATTGCCCTGATGTTCTTCTTTTACAGCAAGGGTTTTCCTCCCTGGAAAATCAAACATGTTTGGCCTCTTTTTGATGGTAGATGCTGTAATTTGATATTAACTGTGGAAAGAGCTATCTGTTGCTCCTGTGATAAAATGTTAGGATTGTGGAAGATGTGTTGTGGTCTGCTTTTGGACTGAACTTGCTATGATGGCCTGACCTGCGCATATTCGTAGTTGTTTTACTTGAGCATGATTTGGAAGGCACTGGAACAGCTGATTTCTAATGGTTTTGAGGTTTGAGTTTTTTAAATCCCTTCCCAAATCTCCATCTACTCTTTCTGATGAGATCAGAGAGCTTTTTGGTTCTCACCGTGGTGATACCTTTCACTTGAACAATTAAGTGCAAACATGTCTGAGGTTTAAATAAGCCAGGCTCCTCTCTATCCGTGTTCTAATCATCTGCAGCTAATGTTCTTCACCTGATACACATTTTAAGTAGTGATAAATGTGTTCCCAAAGTTTAACAAAAAATGGCATTTCTATTAATTACATTTTACATATTATTTTTAAACAGTATTTCTTCAGTTACCACCATCACTTAGTATTGTTAAAAATTAAATGTCTAGATGAATATGTTCAAAATATATGTTATTTTTTCACATGACTGTGTGTTTAATGCATTTAATCATGACTTACAGCACGTATATGAAGTGATTTCTTCACAGTATTAGCATTAGCTCCAGACCAGAAGTGGGAGAATCTTTAAGCAGAGGCTTCATTAAGAGGGCCAGTTGGAGTGGGCACTGAGGCTGGCATGGTGCCATTTGCACTGCCGCTCCAGCTTGCTGCCGACACCTGCACTTGCCAAATGATGTTAACCCTTTCCTTTCCAAATCTCCTCTGTCTTGTTCCTGCTGTACAGGAGATTTAACACAGCCCTCTTCCACCAGAAGTATCAAACTTTACACCATTTAACTAGTACATCAAATTACTATTGCTGCATTAAGGGATATGTGTATGTCAGGCTGCTGCAGAATGCATATTCTTTGCTCTCTGTCTTACAGGTAAGTCTAATATCTAAAATGTTTAAATATTCTTAATCTATTTTATCTTGTGTATAGAAGCACACTATATGGACAAAAGTACGTGGACACCTGCTTATTCATTTTTGTCTTTCAAAATTATTAAAAAGTATTAAAAAGATTTGTTATAAGGGGTGTCCACATACTTTTTGACATATAGTGTATCAGCTTGATCTCCAGCAGTGATTTCCAATATAAAGCAAACTGTAGAGACAAGAGATAAGCTTTGAAAACCAAAGGACAACACAAATGGCAACTGTGCTGTGTCTCTGACTGCCTCCATCTCTGTTTCAAATCTCTCACCTGGGAAAAAACAAGACAAAGACAAAACCTTATCATTATAGCCAGAAATTCCTTCTTGGAGCAATGTAGGGTGTGTAGCCTGCAAAGTAGGTTCACGCTGAGCTCTGCCTTTCTTTCAGAACATTAACTTTCTTCTCTATCTCTTTCTCCTCCATGTGGATCTCTCTCCACCTCTCTGCAGGTACTGAAGGGTTTTCCAGAGTGTCTGCAGGCTGATATCTGTCTGCATCTCAATCAGTCTTTACTCCAGAGCTGCAGGGCCTTCCGAGGTGCCAGTAAAGGGTGTCTGCGTGCATTGGCCATGCGCTTTAAGACCACTCATGCACCACCGGGTGACACCTTGGTGCACTCAGGGGACGTTCTCACTGCCCTGTACTTCTTGGCCCGTGGATCCATAGAGATCCTGAAGGACGACATAGTAGTGGCCATTTTGGGTGAGTTCCTTTTGTTTGTTAATACATTCAAAATCTGTTAATTTGGACCATGCTTTCAGTTTATGATTATTTGGGAGGCGAACTTCAGAAAGGGTGGAGAAGTTGGAGGACTCAGGAATGATAAATGATATGTTTAGGTGGGTGATGGGGGTTGTCTTAGACAATGAGGTAGACATGGAATTTATAGGACATGGGGCAGAATGACTTATGATATATATATATTTTAATAGAAAAAAACATCAAGAATTTGGTGCATGTTTTATTATTATTTTGTTTTTTGGAAATCAGCAAAAAATATATACACACCCATTTCGATGATCAGTTCAGTGGTGCTGAAAGTTCCAAAATATATCTTTACATGCCATAGCCAAAATATTTGAACTCCATGCAAGTGATCCAGATGGACTAACATTCAACATCATGGGAATGTTCAAGGAGCTCAGTGCAGATCTGAGATGGATATATGGTATATTTACAAAAGTCAGGAGCCATTTTCAAACAACTGCAGATTATACAGCAAAGACTACATTTACACAAGTAAATAAATAATATGCTAGGACATAAATAATAATATTTCATGGTATAATGTTACACTGTTGATTACACTATATTGTACTATTATTTACATTTTATTGCACTATTATTGCATTGTTGATTGTACTATATTTCACAGTTGCATTGTAGATATTAGATTAGCTATTGTGTTAGACATTGTAAACTCTTAAGGCTTAATAGCATTCAACAGTCTAATGATGGTTGGAAAAAAGCTGTCACAGAACCTTGTGGTTCTACATGAGAGGGTTGGGTGGGGTCCTTGGTGATTCTGGTTGCTCTCCACAGGCAGCTGTGTTTTGTAGGATCTCCAAGGGGTGGCAGCATGGCCCCAATAATCCCCTCTGCAATCTTCACTCTCATCAGTGCCATTCTATCAGAGGTGCTGCTCTCATACCTAAAAGTGATGCCACTAGTTAGCATGCTCTCAATAGCGCCTCTGTAAAAGGTGGTGAGGACTGATAGGTTGAGATGAGCCCTCTTTACCCTCCATAGGAAGTGTAAGTGCTGGGAAGCGTTATTTACAATGGATGAGATGTGCATGGACCAGGGAACGATCTCCACAGAGGTGTCCAAGATGTAGTCTGGGGTGTGCATGAGCTGTTTTTCCTGAAGTCGATCACCAATTCTTTGTTTTTCTTGACATTCATGACTAGGTTGTATTACTGCAAAAGGTGTGGTATATACAGACATCCTGAAGGAACAAATAATCTGATTATTTTAATTACTGATATATTACTGATACTGATGTTTCCTGGGTATCTGCATCTGCATCTGAGGACATTAAAACTGAAAGTTTATCTCAAGAATCTATAATAAATGACACAGGTAATGGAAGCTGACAGCTGACTGGGCCTGAGCTAGGTTTGTTTCCAACGCTCAGTTTACATAGACTGGAGAAGAATTCATGATGCAATGACATGTCAAACATGAGAAACAGCGGATATCAGGATGAAGCATTTTAGAAATAACAAATAAAATCCACAATAAAAAAGCAGTTGAACTGCACACAGTATTTCAGGCTGCTTGCAGTAAACTGCTTTGACATAATGGCATAATCATTTTTGTGACCTTGTCAGTTTGGGCTTGAGTTCTAGGTGTTCCATGGCAGGGGGGTTCTGGGAGCACATTTGGCCATGTTAGCATTACAAAGGAAGGACAGTGTGGTCTCTCATCTCTCCTGTCGCTAAGCAACATGTCAACCAGCCAGGTGGCTGTATGGCAGCTTGGCAGTGTGGAATGCTCCATGTTCTCTAGACATGCTGTGGAGCTTGCCAGCATTCATAGTAAGCAATGCTCCTGAAAGCTGTGGCATCTTGTCCAACTACATATCTGCACAGAATCAGAGACAATTTATATAATTTCCAGTTAAAACAACTATTAAGGGGGCTGTCCCTCCCAGTGTTGATAGCAGTGTGTGATGGAAGGGTCTTACTTATGGCACTTCAAAAGTTTAAAGTGAGTTTTATATCAAATAATTGTCATTTTAAAGCTTGACAGTAGCGAAATAAAACGGAGCCAAAAATAACTGAATCCTTTTTAACTTTTGAGCGCAGAGCAGCTGTTTGTAGTTATTTCTTAGTTTAAGAGATGGAGCTCAAACATTTTATCTAGACTCAATGTCATCCAGTTAGATTTTGAATACTGAAATCTTGGAATGCTGAAACCCCAGCATTTCTAACTCACAGAACTAACCATTGAAAATGTGTCTGATGAAACTGACTGGAAATATTATTCAATATTAATTCCTTAAATACTAGTTAGAATTCACATTGTTGGAGTTTTGAGACCTAGGGTTCAGTATCCACTATAAATTATTCTTTAAACACTGAATTATTTCATATGTGTTATTTATTATTCAGTAACCACAATAAATTCTGCAACCACTATGAATTATTTTAGAATAAATATTAGTATAAATCACATTTTATTGAACATATCCCAATGACAACAATATTTTAATAGAAAACCTCAAAATGCACTTTTCCAAATCATAAACAACAGTTAAAAGTTGTAAAGAACTGAAAATCGTTTGTTGTTTTTGCAGCATTAAGACGTCACATTTACTAAAATCAAAACATCTTAACAGGCCACATTACATATTATTATAGATCCCCTTCTTTTAAATCACCTTCACAATTATTGCATCCATTTAATGTTTTTGGAGAGTGGCAGCTTGAATTTCATTGCAGGATGTCAGAATAGTCTCCCAGAGCTGCTGTTTTGATATGAACTGCCCTCATAAATCTTTTGCTTGAGGGTATTCCAAATGTCATTAGGGTTGAGGTCAGGGGAGGGTCAAGGCCACACCATCAGTTTCTGTCTTTCTATGCCCATAGCAGCCAATTACATAGAGGTATTTTTGCAGCATGAGATGGTGCATTCTCATGCATGAAGATGATTTTGCTATGGAAGGCACAGTTTTTCTTTTTGTACCATGGAAGATAGTGGTCAGTAAGAAACTCTACATACCCTGGCCCAGTAAACAAGACTATCTGAAAAGTAGTCTTCATGTATGTCTAGGGCCACTGCAACCTTTTCTGCTTGTGAGCATTGGTTAAGGGTGGCTGAATAGTAGGCTTGTGCACAACTGCAAGCCTCTGGAGGATCCTACACCTTACCTGTTTGCTGCTTTGTAATGGCATTATAGCAGCTGCTCTCTTAATTTGAATTTATCGTTATATCTTTATCTGCTCAAACCCATTTGTGCTCTGAATCAGCCATAAATGTCTTCATAGCAAGGTATGACAACATTAGATGTACAGAAACATCTAAAACATGTAATCTGAAACATCTGAAACATCTAATGTTGTCATACCTTGTACAAGGCATTGCACTACTTGAAGGTTTTCAGCAGCAGAGAGATCCTTTTTCTTTGCCGTATTGCTTGAAATCTCTGGTTAGGCTAGTAATGTGGAATGTCCTCCTTGTGTTCCTTTAATTGGGTTCACCTGGCCAACTAATTATCACAGGCATCTGAGATAGATTCCAGTGACCCAAAGGGCCCTAAGACACAATACCACCCATGAGTTAAATGGAAAAGCAAAAATTTTAACCTTTAGTCATAAAGTAGGTGAATGACCTCAATCTATTTTTCAATAGACTTGATCACTCACCTGCTCCTCACCCCACATACGTCCCTGCTGAACCCTCACTCTGGAACATGCTGCCCTCCTACCCTCTTCAACAACTCTCAGCTCACCGACACCCTCATTTGATCGTCAGCTGGCAGCTCCTTGATCTTAAGGAAAATCAAGGAAAACTGTAGGTCTGGGTGGCATCAGTGCCAGGCTCAAGTCCTGCACAGATCAGCTCTGCAGGGTAATTGAACACATGTTCAACATGAGCCTGAAGCTGGGGAGAGTACCACAACTGTGGAAAACAGCACAGGTACCTGTACTGAAAACATAGCACCCAAAGGACCCCTACAGCTGCAGCCCGGTGGCACTGACTTCTCGTCTGATTAAGTCACTGGAGAGGCTGGTCCTTTCTGACCTCACTAACATTCTTGTCATTGAATGCAATCAAACCTCACAGCGATGATCCAAAGTCTAGTAGAAAGTCTCCCTGGACAGTAGATAGTTACTCCAACAAATGTAGAATAAACACTTTTTAAAACCCTTGATTTCAGAAATAACAAAGCATGAGCAGCTGTCCCAAGTCTTCTGACCATATCATGTATTTTCTGGGCATGTTGTGCTGTGTCTTTTCACAAATTCCATATATCAGGGTTATAAGGGTTTGTTTACTTATATTCTTAGACGAAACTGCAGGATATGTTCAGAATAAACAAGAGAGACAGACAGTGCCAACATTAGTGGTGCTCAAACCCTCTCATCATTCAGGCAAGAGGGTTTGAGAAGAAAAGATGAGAGTGGGAGAAGAAGCCTGGCTGCACGAGGCCCTTCATTATATTTCTTGATTGTCAGCTCAAGATGATGGAGTGGCCACAGGGTGGTTGTTTTTCAGCTTTATTATGAGCCATATTTATAGCTCATCTAACACAACCCCCCCCCCCCCTCCCCCCCACACACACACACACACATTTCTATCCCTAACTTATACACATGCACTCTCAAAGACACACTCCGTCTTTGGTTCACACACACACACACACACACACACACACACACACACACACACACACAGAAGGTGGTTCAGGGTAAGCCGAATTTAAACGGCCCATTTCTCATCCTCCAAGCAAGCCAGCAGCGACATAATAAGGCCAGGGGAAGAGAACGGGGGGACTCTGTAACACACACACACACTCACATGCAACTCAGCAAAATTACTCTGCAAACTTGCAGAAATGCTGAGGGAAGCTTCAGATGTTTCATATATGTGCTCATGAGTTTCAGCATGAACTTCATTATCAGCAGAAATCTATTATGAGATTTTACCATCAGTCCCAGTGTGTATTAGTGTATTACATCAACAACCTCAAACTTCTACAGTAGCAGCCCCAACCAACTCTTCGTACCAAACTGGAAACTGTTCATAGCAAAGCTGTAAACCCAGAACCATTGGACTGCCACAGATCTCCAGCCCTATGACCCCATCCGTAACCTTAAGCCTCTCAGTGACAGGTAGCAGCCACTCAGACAGCCATTGTTTATATCTTAGTGAGCTCTGACCTTAGATGTGCTGTCGGTGTGTAAAATAAGAAGTGGATCCTTGGCCTTATTGTCCCTGCCCGTGTTTCAGGACAACAGGACATGATCTTTGCCAGTGAATGCCAGAATTCACAAACAGCTACACACATTAGACTTGTAAGATCATGTAGAACTGTGTTCCTGATAAGGTTTGATAGTTCAATGAGATGTGCTGCCTTTACTCTTACAGAATGATTTTTTGTCTTGCGACAAAGGCATATTTTGAAGAGAATTTTAACGCTGATGAAAGATGTGTATAGTAGTATAAATACAAATTGTAGAAGAATTCAAAAAGGTCTTCTGTGCCCCTGAAACTCCTGAGGTGCTCCCCAGGTGCTGTGGAGCATGGAGGAGGAGGTAGGACTAAAAGGCAGTTTATGTTACTATTTAAGCAAAAGTAATTATGTACATTTTCAAAAATGTAACGAAGAAACCTTAACACAAAGTTAAAGATTTATTCAAAATAATGGTCATATTTGTTTAGGTGTTGCTGCACAGTAGAACAGTGAGCCACCACTCCACAGTGTGATACACTCTACTGATTTTTAGGTCAGACATGGATTTTGATTTGCTTTTCTAGCAATCTTCCAAAAAAATCCCATTTGCTCTCATAAAAATTATGAACTCATGAAACAGATATGTAATGTTATATTTTTCATAGTTATCTTTTGTTTTATAGGCATCAGTAACTGTAATGTCCAGAGTCTTTGGTGTCTCTAGAGAAGCCCATGGCTACCGATTGTTAGGACAAGCTTTGTTATTTATTGATTGATTGATTGATTGATTGATTGATTGATTGATTGATTGATTGATTGATTGATTGATTGATTGATTGATTGATTGAAATTTGTATCATTTGGTCTTTCTTAATGATTGTATTTGTATAAGCTATCTGAAAACTCAAATCCCTTGAAGTCCTCAAACTTCTCCATTGTTTTTTTTTTTATTTCTTCCATTATTTCACTTTAAATTGAACATAAATGTGATGTCATAAATGTGAAAATGTCAGTCCACTTGTACTCAATGAGCTTTTCACAGTAACAGAAAGTTTAAATAGGGATACCAAAACATTTGCATACCAACATATGCACATACAAATCAAATCAAGCATGAAGAATAAGAAAAACAGAACATCTCATCTCAGCTCATTAACAAAAACATTGACCACTTCTATTATAGTTCCACCACAGTGCCATAAAAGATGTCTGCACAGATGTCTGCACAGATGAGTGGAGATACCATTTTTGTGTCACTTGGGAACAGCACGGTTTTTTCCCCCTTTAGTTAGTTTCAAGGTAAAGGAGAATAACCTTTTCCAGTCCACTGATGGTCAGTTCAGTCCTCATTGTGGGCTTCTTTAAATTTTCATTAAAGCTCATGTGCTCCACTGAGCTGAATGAGTTGATGAATGCTATAGGCATTTTAAAAAGTAGACACTTTTCTCAGACATTACAGCATCTTGTTCCTCCTTTGACATCTCTCATTTGAGTACTCTTTGTGGTGCAGGTAAGAATGACATCTTCGGTGAGATGATTCATCTGTACGGCAAGCCTGGTAAAGCCAACGCTGATGTGCGGGCACTCAGCTACTGCGACCTCCACACCTTGGACAGAGAGGAGCTGTTGGAGGTGCTGGACATGTACCCGGAGTTTGCAGACTACTTCTGGTCCAATCTGGACCTAACTTTTAACCTGCGTGATGAGAGCCCTAAGGTAGAGATGTTCCTCATCATGTATCTGAACACAGTTCACCAAAATTTGCAACATGCTCAAAAAACTTAATTAGGGTCATTTCCACAAGTGCTTACGTTTATGATTTTATCTTATATATTATATCATTTATTTAGAATAGATTCATGTACCAAAACCAGTCACAATATGGTCTCCATTATATGATCATTTACTAAGAGAGGAGAGAGAAATATATAAATATAATATAAAAATAAATACGTCAATATATCAGCACCTCTAAAGTAATGCCCATCAAATATGTTTTCACGGAAATTTGTATCAACCACATCTTACTGGAAGGAACATCTGACTTTCTGGGTTCATGGTAGCAAAGTATATTTTTGGCAAAATAAATGAACCCTCTCATACATTGTAGTCACTACAGGGGATATCTTTTTTAAAAAGTCTTAAAAGAGTCTTTTTTCTCTGTGTGCATTTTTTTTAAGTGTTTCTGAAGAATCACTCATGTTTGTGGGTTTGAATCACAGGGCAATGGGTTGTGTTTGCACTGGGCAGTGGACTTTTTTTCATAGTCAGACATGTTTATGCATAATATTTAACAGAATATTTGTCCTACAGCACTAACATTTTGTGATGAAGTTGGTTATGTAACTAAGGAAGTTATAGCCCACTTCATGGGTAGTGTAGGGTGAGGGGTCAGAGGCTCCGACCAATGAAACTGCCAGAAGAAAATTGGCCATTCCCAAAGATTTATTAACAAAATAAATATTTACAAATATATAAATCTACAAATAGGAACAAAAATGAAAAGAAAATAATAATGAAGCAATATCTTCCCACTAACTCCAGTGGCTCTGACCAATGACTGCAAGGTCACAAATAGTCAGCTCACTCAGTGTTTCTCTCCTTCCTCTACTGTCTCCCGCTCTCTCTACCTCAGAGGAGACTATATACTGGTAGCTCCTCCCATCTTACTTATTTTTTTATTGATCTGTTCCATTCATTATGCCTTTAATGCAATATCACTTGAATGTGAACACCAGAGTGGACACACGAATAACTTTTTACAGAAAAAACCCACAGAGACAATTCAGCAGATTTACCATCCTGAAGAAAAATAATAATAATTTGGGGGTAAAATCCTGATTTATGCTTGAAATGGTTAAAATATATAGTAAAGAAGTAGTATGATAATAAAGTATGCATAACATTTAAAGGATATATGGTGACGTGATAAATTGTATACCAATCTGATCACTCAAACTACATTCAGAGGTGGTCAGAGACGCATTTGATCACATTATTGTTGTGGTGTCCGTGCCAAAGCATCTTGATGGGCCTTGACAGCAAAGCACTGCCTGCCTCAATCATTCATGTGCGGCATGCCCCTTCTCCAGCAGGAAACATTTGTGAGGGTATCACCCATAATGCATGCTAATGCTAGACTTAAAGAATACTAACATCTCAGCAGATACCACAGGGTACTTCCATAGGTCTTGTCTTCCCTCGATGGGTCCCTTGAGCTGTTTTAGTGCAGGGTTGTTTTAATGTTCAGCTGTACAAGCATTAAGTTGATAATTGATTCACTAGCTCATCTGGTCTGATGCTACAGTACAAATTACAGAAAATGTTAATGCTGCCCATGTCTTGGTGTTGTAGAATCCATTCACAGTTGGGTCAGAGTAGTTTTGGTGGCATGAGGTGACCTACATGATATAAGGCAGGTGGTTTTGATGTTATGGCTGATTTGTGTGTATGCAAGTGCACTGGATTTTTGTGACATCACAAAAACAATTCAGGAACATTCAAATTTGCTCGATATGAAGCCCTTTAAAAATGTGATTTAAATTACGTTGCAATCAATTCTGTTGTTTTATATTCTAAAAGTGTATTTCCTCTGCAGTTCAGTACTGTTCGCCAGAGGAACCTGTACACTGCAGTGAGTGACTCAGACCAGGAGGAGCAGAACTGCGGGTCTAAAGCCAGCTTTAAGAGCAGGTTCTCCACAGGTAAACCTTCATCAAGAGAATTGTGCAAACTATAAACACAGGAACCTTCAGAGTAGCTTAGACTGTGAGACTGATACGCCAAAAGAAAGCTATTCTGATGGCTTCCTCCTTCCTCCCTACATTTTTTTTCCCCGCCCCTCCCCCTCTGTCATCCTTTCAACTCTGCTGTCCGGGTTTCGGCCAGTTGCTATGGTGGCGGGTGGTATCAGCTGCTTGCTGTTAGTCTGGGGAACGAATGTGGAAATGTGAGGATGTGTTTTGCAGTGTCGGCCTACAGGTGGAGCTCTGCTCTCTCTGTCCCCATATGACCTGTCCCTGAGTTAGTTAATCCCTCTCAGTTCATCTGCCCTTCTGTGTGTAACATCAGTTCTACAAAGTTTCATTATCTCTCTGTCTCTCTCTATCTGTCTCTCACTCACACACCATCTCCCTCTCTGATGCTTCCTCCAGAGCGTGATCAGATGGGCAATGACAGACGGAATGACATTTTGACATACACAGAGTGGCTGCATATGTCACCGCAGCCAAGTACATTCTGTCTCTTCCTTTAGGCACGCCAAGCCAACAAAGAGAGGTGGAGAACGAAAGAGGTGCGGATGCACACCCTCTCCAGCAGGAGGAGGAGGACCAGGAAAATGAGGTGGAGGAGGAGGAGGAGAAGGGGGAGAAGATAAAAGGCGAGAGAAAGGAAGAGGCAAAAGAAGAGAGGAGAAACCTGGATCTGGGGGTGCTGGGCCACTCCCTCCCTCTCAACCTGAACACACTCACTGACTCACGTACTAAAGACGGTGCTGGGAGGGCAGCACTTTACAATGGTACTGCCACACACAAAACACACACATGAACAAGTCAGTGGCAGGAAGAATGATATGCTGATTACTAGGTTCTAAGTACTCATTATAATATAGCTACGGCTGTATTTATGAAGGTTTTATTGAAGGTGCTAAATGTGCTGCCTGCTCTTAAACATGAATTTGTGTTTCAGTGTGGAACTCCTGAATACGCTGAATACTGTTATTATCACTCAGGGCCGAACAGCTGCAAAGCACCATTATACTCACTGCAGGAACCTCTTTCTCTGTTTCTCTCACTTTCCCTCAATGCTTGTTTAACATGTAAAATGTATTACAGCATAGGTGATAATAAGTAGTATGGATGTTCCAGTCCAGTCAATTGATATTGGGATTAGGGTCAATCCAGGTATATTTTAATGGATCAGGCATCAGCTATTTTAAGCCTGATCTATCCAATACGGTTATATTAATTCAATACTGTATTTTTAATATCATAATGTGATGGATCATTGACTTCTGATGAAATGTGGGGAAATTATTTGATAAAATAAGGATAAGGATGGACTGATCCAAAATTTTCAGTTCCAATAACGATAGATAAACATTGCATATAAGTCGATACCTGATACCAATTCAATGACATTGTTAAATTAATAAACTGTATACCTCACCATGTGGGAGAGGCATCCAGATTCACAAACATTTCTAATACTCTAGAACAGTATATAAGATATTAATACATAAATATAAATGTTCTGAATTTATTTGTCTTTAAAATAAATATGTACTAAAATAAATTAATAACAGAAGTTAGATGTTTGTATAAATACTTGTGCTTTGTATAAATATAAATACTTGTTTTTGAGCTAAATAAATGAACATATTTGTTTTGATTAGATTGACAAAAGTATTTAAAAATATAACTGCAATAAGCCATTATTGGGATACAAGTGCATATTAGCCCATTAAGGCCCAATATGTCAGTAAGTGACCCATTCCTGGAACAGAAGCCGTATCACATGTAGTTTGTGTACATGTAGCTTTTGTGTATGTTAGTACATGTTGAAACATGATTGGCTGATAGCAGCCATTGAGAGCGGTCCGGGACATCTTATAGTAGCATCATGCCAATTTTCAGCGTCAATTGTACACTTTTGGTGGTGTAGAAAGTTTTTTCTTGTTATAGGAGCACCTAGTGGAGTATGATCATGGTCAATACATACTTCAAATGTTAGAATAGCAGACTTGAGATGATTTGGATGTAAATTTTACCAGGCTTAATTGTCAAAGAATGTGAATTTGTCAAAAAAAACTTTTTGAAATGGCATGCATTTGCCCGGCTAATTATAGTGCATTACCTGATGCCAACTGCATATGTATCAACTAAACAGTATGACAGATATTTTAGGGTTGTAAAGGTGCCTAATACCTGTCAATACTTCATTTCATACTTGAGAGGCCATACCTGGAGGTATCTATGACATTTTGTGGTGATTGGGCAATTCTAAGGTATTTAAGTATTTAAGTAATCAGGTGAAAAAGAATTTTGTTTCTATGTCATAAGGGGTGGGACATATGGACCTCAACACTTAACAGTTCACTATAGCACCACCATCAGGTCAACATCAGGCAAGGGACTCCTTTTTAACTAATTTGGTGCTTGGACCCCTAATATGTTATGTGCAATAATCAACAATAGCCTGAATAAAGTAAGGAAGGCACATGGTTTAATTGTGTGCTGTAATTGTGCTAGAGTCCCTAACAATGCAGATCAATGCCAATAAAAATACCTCTAACTCATCATATTTGCAGATTCAGTTCAGTGATATAACAAAGAATCAGAACCTGATTGGTCTTCTTGTGCGTATTCAAAGTGCTGATTGGCTCAGAGTTTGCAAATAAAACCTTTCTGTTTTGTAAATAAAAAGTCCAAAAATGCATGGAACTGATGCATGGAACCTCACATAAAGTCATCACAGAATAAGGAAAATTTAAAGTGAATAGTTTTGTCAAAAATGTTAAATAGAACCTTATAGTTCCAAGGGGGTGATATGTTGATTTTGCAACACTTTTGCAGTGTCATACTGGTTTTTACTGATTACTCATCTATTTTTGAAATGATATGTGTATCATGTCTGTAGGCTTGTCATGAAATATGAAGCATATGGTTGCCCACAAAGTGTGGACCTTGGGTTCTAAGATCTACACTGAATGGATCAGGCTCATGGACTGGCCTAATTACCCAATACCCCATATCTGATCATAATAAAATTAACAGTTTACAAAATGATCAAAATGAAAGAAAACAGTCAAAAGCTTAAATTGTGTGGCTGTATTACATATAGACCCACAAAAGTGGTAAGATCCTTTCACACAAGTCTGATTTTTATATATGAAATGAACATATGTATATTAACTTCATCCAAAACTGATGGACTGCAATGCTGTCAAATCACATTCACATTTTCTCTGTCCAAAAAATTGTATGGGGTGTGAAATGGCCTTTAGTGTTGGTATATCCTGAAGATTATGGTATTTGCATTGTACTGGGGGGCAGAATAACTGGATTTGTGAGGAGAGGTGTTTTTTTCCATTTTTTGCTTCTCACTTAGAGAAAACCCATAGTTCATTCTTGATTTTTATTCTATATCTTAAATATACAGAAAAAAACACTCACACTTCATGAACACCACTTTTACAGAGAAATACCACCAGCATTCTGTGCTTCGCGGGCATTTAGATATTATTGTCCATCTGCAAAATGGCAGTTTAACAGGAAAAGACAAAAATATTTTTAACTTTGAATGAAATTTAATTGAAAAGATTTTTAGAGCATTTCTATTGTTCCATTTATTCAGAACTATTTACATAGTGTGCAAGCTTTAGGGTTCAAATGATGGAGCAACAAAAAAAAAACACCCATCACTAACACACACGCCATGATGAGGGCAATTAGAACACACACCCAGAGCTGTGGGCATCCATCACAGCTCCCAGGGGACAATCCGGGGGTAGGGTGTCTTGCTCAAGGGTACCTCTACTGTTTATGTTGAGGGAAGAGAAAACACTTGTCCACTGGTCGCAAACCTGCTTAGGCAACGGCTGTCCAATTCTATTGTACTGTGTTCATGAAAAAGGCTGATTGATGAGCAATGTGCTGTTCTGGGCATTGTGGATATCATCAATACTTGCTGTTGATCAGTTTTATTACAAAGACCTTAATTAAATATTACTATTAAGAATTTAAAATGTAATGTGGTACTATTGCTGTCTGAGTACTATAACCTATATTGTGTAATTAATGTGTAAGTAATGTGATAGAATATGTTTGCATTATCATTTGCCCCTAATACCCACACACACATTAGCAGGTACAGATACACACACCTGCACATGCATGTACATTTCCATTGCATCTGGATAATGATGGATCAGTAGTGCACCAGGAGTGTTGGGCATTTACAATACCAGTACCAGTGTGACTTCTGCTTGAACATGCATTTGTAAAACATTCTGTTGTTTTTTTGTGTGTGTGTGTGTGTGTGTGTGTGTGTGTGGGTGGGTGGGTGGTTGTGTGTGTGTGTGTGTGTGAGAGAGAGAGAGAAACAGAGAGAGAGAGAGAGAAAGTTTAAATATAATATGGCCCCTGTGCTGAATTTTCTGCTTATTTTCTGTTTCTGTGGCTGTAATTAATAGCACTGGGCCTGTGTGTGTCCCCAGATGTGTGTGCTGACGAATGGCCTTGTGGGAACGTGGATGACTCAGCACAATCTCAGGACAGAGAAGGTGGTGCCGACTGCGAAAGTGACATCACGTTTGGGGAAATGGAGCAACGGCTGGACTTGCTGCAGGAACACCTGAACAGGTGAAAAAGGCTTGATGGCTGGTTTTACACAAATTCTACTGGCAGTTGTTGCCCCCTGCTGTTCATACCAACAAACTACCACAACTCTGTAATGTGTTTCTGGTGTGCTTGAATGCAGGCTGGAGGCTCAGATGACGTCTGATATCCAGGCTATCTTGCAGCTGCTGCAGAGGCAGAGTGCGGTGGGACCCCCAGCATATAGTACTGTGGCCTCTAGCCCAGAATACCACAAACCAGCCATCAGAGTGCAGCCAGTTACTGTGATACAAACACAGGTAATGAGTCCCTGCCATGGGATTTTACACCACTGAAGATATTTTTAGCTGAAGTCCAGGCATAAATATGTTCATCTGTTGACATTTGCAGGGTCCTGGTTTAGAAAAGCCTGACGACAAATCCAAAGACTTCACACTTGCTGCAGCCATGGAGACAACCTCTGATGTAAGCACGATGACCCCACTAGTGAGGAACTCGGAGTGGGAGGCAGAGCTTGGACTCAAGCAGAAAGAAGATGAGCCCTCTGATTCAGCGCATCGGAGGGCTCTCCAGTTGTCAATCAGACAGGCTTCCCTCCCTGACTCGTCTCCTAGCAACAACGGAACACTGGGGCTCCACAGGCCTCGCTCTGATCCTGGACTTCCAGGGAAGTAGCATTATGGCAATGAGCATGATTGTGATGCATTATAACATAGACAATAATGTAATTAAATGGGCATTTATGAGCCCAACTGGCTATAAGACCTGACTTTGAATCCTGATGAGTCTTCATCTAGGCCCTCAACTGACCATGAATTTCATCTTCCCTTTCCCTGATGTCTTTATTGGGAATAACAGTAAACGCAGATGGAAGAGACAGTCATAAATATAATTAGAACACGTTATAATGCATTATAAACATGTCTTTAAACCGGAGACTATCCAAGGACCTGTGCCCTCGCTGACTGAACACTGGAAACCAGCTCAACTCATGCTAGACTCAGGGTACAAGAGTGGGGGGAGGTGGAGAGAGTGAAAAACTACTGTATGCAAAGAACAATATATTATCTTCCAAACGTTCTGACTTTCCAACGTCAGCACACATACAGATGTAAAGAAAAGAATGCCGAATGTATTTCCCCTGTATGACAACAACACACTTCTTTACTGTGTAAATATAGAAACACATATATCTCAGAAGGAATACAGGAAGAAAACAGATGCGCTGGACATGCAACCGTAGCAACAGGAGAGATGCATGCCGGGAACAATGTGGTTTTTTTTTTGTCGCATGTTTATATATAAAAAAAAAGAAAGACTCGTCATGCTGTAGTTCAGATGACTTGGACATGATTCTTTCTCAAATATGACTTTTAGTTTAAGAAACAAACATTTGTATAACTATTCTCCTGGTATTCAGGAGCAGTCTTTACTTGAACTGTAACTTAACCTACAAAAAAAAGGACTACGGTATCATCTCAGAATATCAGAAAATCTTGTTTCTTCTTCTCCTTTATTGTTGTTAATGTTCACGGGCTGTTTATGCTTAGTCATTCACCACATCTGTACCCATCTGTAGCCAGCCAACCCTCTGTTTTCGACAGTATTGCAATATTGTGCCTCAGTATTGACTGACTTTGGTGGGGTTTTCTTGGTGCATGTTGACTGGATTGATTGTATGTTTGATCAGGAACCAGTTGTGTTATATTTATTTTTGATTTATTTATTTATTACCTTTTATAACGTGCAGGCCTACTTTGTTGCAACCTGAGGGTGAGGGTCTACAATAGTTCTATACTATTGCACTCTTAAATAAATGAAGGTGCTACAAAGGCTTCTTTTACTGATGCAATAGAAGGACCATTCTCATAGAGGTGTACAGTTTGTCCAAATATTTGTGGACACCTCTTCTAATGAATGCATTCATCTACTTTAAGTTGTGTGCATTGCAAATGCACACACACACAGCTTTTCTAGTCCCTGTAGAGATGTACTGCCATTAAAATAGGGATGCATTCGCTTTACCAGGCGTAAGTGACTCAAGGCTGTGTGGACATATCAGATCAAATGTTTTCAAATAGGATTTGAGCCACTCTCATATGTAGTCCTAGATCCTAGTCCTAGTCCTAGTCCAATCCAGTTTGGGGGCATGTGGCATAAATGTGAATAGTCAGACGGGATTGTTGCATCTTTTGCCTGTATGCATGCAGTGGTGGTGATAGAGGCCTAATTGAAAAGTCTATTCACTCCATGTTCAAAATGAACGGGGAGTGACTGAAATACTCAAGACTGAAGGTCAAATTGCCATTTCAAAAACATAATTTAAAACGCTGATAAAATTAGACAAAAGCCTAATGGATAGTTTGTAGTTTTGGGATCAATGAAGCAGAAAGAGCATGATTTTTCAGCTTGTTCTACACTTGCAAAGATCTCCATATCAAGGTGGGGTTTCTTCATATGCACATCAACCCACTTCCACTTATAGTGTAACCAGTGTGTGGCTGTTTTTTAAAGGGCTTTATTAAAGAACTTAATCCATAAACAACGCCATGTTGAGCATCATGAGAATGCCACTGTTTATACCAGTGACCTTTTCCTTCACTTATAAGAACACATTTATAAGTAAAAGAATGAATGTGTGCATGGATGCAATTTCAGGGACATGTTCATTCACATGAAAAATAGATACAAATCAATTATATCAATTATATTTATGAGTGTGAAATGTGAGTTATGAGTCTTGTAAGGTGAATGAAGCGTAGGACTCTTTGGAGCAGATAAACAAGTACCTAGTGGACGAGAAAGGTCTAAAGCCCCCCAGTATTGAGTGGGGGACAGTTGAGCTGTGGTCTCTGGAATGATGGCGCTCCATCCAGTATTTTTGGGATGAGTTCAGGAGTTGATGTGTGATCAAATCTTATCTACAATTATCTAGAATCTACTAGAAAGCCTTCCATGGACAACAGTGACCGTTACTCAAAGAAAGCAGGATGAACTCTTTTTAATTACCTTGATTTCAGAGATAACATTGAATAAGCAGCTGTCCCAATACTTTTTTTCCATAAAGTGAAACCGGGAAGAAATGTTTAACAGTTTAAAGAAGTGGACATAAAGGTTCTTGACACTCACTTTACTCACGGTCATCATCAGTCAAAGAACCCTTTGTAGCACCTTTATTTTGAAAAGGGCATTGCATTCTGATGCTACTGTAATTCTGTTATCAATTATCGATGAGTATTCTCTTTGACCTCCTAGAGTGACTTTCTTTTTTTTCTAAAGGCACAAAGGCTATACACTTTCATTCTGTTATACAACTATATCTGCATTATGTCAGTTCAGTTAGATTCAGGGGGAAGAAGAATGGATTCAACCAACCTGGAATGAATTGGGGATGCAATGGGCGGAAACAGATTCACCCCTCTCAATTCCAGCTCATTAAGACTTGGTTGTCTTGGATGCCTTTGTAGAACTTATGCTAGAAGCAAGAATGGCCTTCGGTGTAAGAGGCTCATCTTTAGCCAGTGTTTATGTGTCTATACCCACTGAAACGTCTCATATATCCTTTTATCCATAGGCTGCCGTGCCTCATGATTCTTCATGAGCTATGTAACACAGATACCAACAGGTAAACTGCATGTTTTTAACCAAAGTTAGTCCCTTTAGTTCCACCTAGTTCCCTTTAGTATATCATGATCTGCCCCAGAGGCAAACGCATTATACTGAATGAAAAGGTCTTCAGGGGGAGGGGTCTTCAGTGTAATCTCATATGCATGTTTAACCAGGGACCACCTAATATAAAAGTTTGAAAAATAAGAAGGTCGGTGAGTTAGTTTAGAATGCTGTTGTTGCCAGAAGCTCTCATATATTCTATACAGCTTTTTAGGAGAAAACCACAGTGTTATAAACAGATAGGAAGATTTAGCTTCCCTGAAGGCTTTAGAACCAAAAATGGAAAAGTGCGCATTTAAACTACACACAAATGGGAAAAGGATGTTTTCTCATCACAAGAGCAATGTATAGATGTCAGACTCCCTAAAGCTTACCTTACCCCTGCACTAAGCAACATGTACGGCTAGTTTCCGTTATTTGCCTTTTGTAATAGCAATTTCTGTTGCAGGTGTTGGTAAATATATTTGGCTATATTTGCTGTAATTTGACTGTGTTCCACATGGTTCATCTCCATCTTTCAATAAGCGACCAGTTGAGAAGATGCTGTATGTTGTTTCTGAAGCCTGAGCCCACATGTATTAAGCATCTCTGTTCACGTAACGTGATCAAAAACAGGTCCGGGATCCACATTTTGAGGAGCTCTGATACCCGTGGCCTCAGAAGTAAGCTCAGTGCCAGTTGAATGTGATACAGCAAGAGTGCGATACTATACAATTTGCAACCTTTTGCACAAGCACTGCAAAACTTTCTGTACAGTGTCACTTTTTAAATCTAGTGCTGTTCACAAATAAAAGTTGTTTTTGATGCATTTTTTAAATGTTTGCCACTGTATTTTATACAACACACATTAGAATGTTTCCCCTCTCAGATATAAGCAGTATATTGCTGTGTATTATATATACATATGATGCTGTATATTGTGAATACTAACAGAGTTGATAATAATAAAATCCTCCAGTTATCGTAAATGAATAAACAACGAAATGCCTAAGCCAGTGTGCCATGTGTTGATGTCCAAATGGTAACTAAAATGTACACAAATGAGGCACCAAACTATCAGAATCATTTCAAAGGTACAGAACTGTCCAAAGAATTAAAAGTCCCTTAACTGGGCAGTGAGTGTTTAATATTAGAGGAAATGCAAAACAATCTACATTCATAAAAGTTTACACCACTGTGTTCATTTAAACGTCTCCAAAGCTCTCCTCATGGGAGTCTAGTATTGTTCATACAATAGAGTTTATACAGAGAGTTTGTAAACCTTCACAAATACAACAAATGAGAAGATTAATACACTTGGCAATTTATTTATTGAGGAAAATTATCCAATATTACATATCTGTCAGTGGCAAAAGTATGTAACCCTTTAGGAATAGCAGATAATTTGAGTCAATCAATAGGATGACAGTCAGGTGTGAGTGGGTGTTGTTTTTTTGTCTAAAAAAAAAGGAACAGTTCAAAGTCTGATCTTCACAACACATTTAGCATGAACACATGGGATTTCTTTTGTCAGTTTTTTTTTTTTGATCATACACCACTTTTTAAGATATGGACACTGAAAATTATTTATATAGCCAGGATACGAATTAATAATTTTACATTTTTATACATTTATCATAAAAATTATTGTATTTGAATGTTACAATTACTGGTTTTATTTTAAATTTTAATCTGGTCTTGAGTTTTCCCAGTCTCAACTACTGGAAGTCTTAGTCTTGACTCAGACTCGACATATCTCAGTCTCAGCTCTAGCAGCCTTGACAACAGCAGGAAAATGTCAGGACATCTGTCTGTCACCTGAATCTCAAGAAAATGTGGGTCATGCAGAAAGACAATAACCCTAAGCACACAAGTCATTCTATGGTTGAAAAGGTATAATTTCATGTTTTCGAAAGACAAAGTCAAAGTCCTGAGCTTATTGCAATAGAAATGTTGTGGAAGGACCTAAAGCAAGCAGTTCATAGGTGGAAATCCACCAAAACAAATTGAAGTTGTCCTTTATGGAAGAAAAGGCTAACATTCCTCCGAGCTAATCCAAGCCATTTCCAAAAGTTGGCAGAAACATTTAATTAGCGTTTACTGCTGCACAGATTACAGATGTGTAATATTGTATCATTTTCCTCAATAAACAAAACTTCATAAAACTGAATCCATCATCCAACACCTGGTCTGGTAAATCAGTGCTTAATCACAGTAAATCAATTGAGCTGGTGATGGAAACCAAGTTATTTTCTTTGACATGATAAATTCTTCTTTCTTTTTTTACCCTATTTATGTTCACATACACCTGCTGATGTGATCTGGAGTTTCTGCACAGTACTATATGTTTTAAGTAACATTAATAAGGGACATAATTGTACCATATTCCAGTGCAGTTGTTTTTCTCTAACAACGCAAGCAATTGGACCTTAAGGACTATGCTGTACCTTTGAGGATACATTAACACACTGTTTGTACTGTCAGAAACAACAACAATGTATCTGCACAGCAACTCTTCTTCTCAGAGCACTTGATCATTTGGTCATCAACACACTACTGTAATAACGAAACTCTTTATTATACATACACACACCTAGACTTTCTCACCTCACACACTAAGCAGCAGTGCCACACCAGCGAGCACCCATTTTGCTGGCCTCTCTCTGGTTTTGAGATTGAATGTCCAGATGTGTGTGTTTGCTCTGAGTTTGGTCTTGTATACAGGACATTCATAGATGTTACGTGTCTCCTGGCGGTCATTGGGAACTGCCCGCACTGCAATCACAGGCATGCTGGGAGTTAACTCCTTCAGCCAAGCTTCTGTAATTGTTCCATTTTGGATATCCCAGCGTGCACCTGGAGTCAGACAGAAGACAGACATTTATTTTACACAAGCTCTTCTAAGTAATATACTTCTTCTGTTGTACCATAACTGGAAATGGCTATTTAAGCATTTATGTAAAGTCAAGAGGCTCAGGCTGAGGTTGTTATATGTATGCTGGGATTGGGAGTTTTACAGACCCTCCATGTAGAGACCGTAGACATAAGCTCCTTCTCTGGCCGGCTGGTTGAACTCCTCCTTAAACTTCTTGGTTACGTCCACTGTCAGAGTCATTTTATCGAGTGGCCACTCATTCTTACGGGCCAAGCTCTGCATCACAGCTGAAGCACACAGGAATTACAAGAGAGGAAAGATGACAGACTCAGCATATTCTGGAGCTTTTGCTGGAGAAAAGTGTGCCCATGAGGCATGTGGTGCCACAATACTGTGTTAATGGTGCCCAACAATAGAAAAGTGCATTCATCTCAGTATTGATAAATAATGAGAGTTCAGAAAATGGAACTGACAAACTGCATAGCTAAACCACTGTCTTCTAGGGTGACCATTCTTTTCCTGGACATCCTCTTTTTAGGATAGAAAGCATGTTGTTTAAAATGTGATAAACTGTTTTCCTAAATTACTGATTTTATTTTAAGACTCAAATTAAAATGAAAAGAGATTTTTTGCAATATATGCTATTAAGGCTATAGAGTGATATACAACCTTGTCATGTTGGTAAATGACTAGGTGTTCAGAAACTGCTCTGAAAAATCAAGTGAACACTTAATCAACACAGTCAGTTAAACTTCAGAGATATCAATCTGCCCAGTTAGGAAGTATAAGCAAATATGAATCAAGTTCACCTGCTTTTGTGTAAATGAAAGCTAATGAAATACAGTGTATCAGGAAAGTATTCACAGCACTTCTTCCACATATTCACAGCCTTATTCCAAAATGCATTAAATCCTTTTTCCCCTCAACATTCTACACACAATACCCCACAATGAGAGTCTGAAATCTTTGCAAATTTATTAAAAATAAAACGCAAATGGTTTACAGCCTATTCACAGCCTTTGCTTAACAGCACCTTTGGCAGCAATTACAGCCTCAAGTCTTAATAAGTATGATGCTGCAAGATTGGCACACTTGTTTTTGGAACATTCCTCCCATTTTTCTTCGCAGAACCTCTCAAGCTCCATCTGAATGGATGGGGAGTGTCAGTGCACAGCCATTTTTAGATATCTCCAGAGATGTTCCACAAGGTTCAAGTCTGGGCTCTGGCTGGGTCACTCAAGGACATTCACAGTGTTGTCCTGAAGCCACTCCTTTGTTACCTTGGCTGTGTGCTTAGGGTCGTTGTCCTGGAAAATAAACCACCATCAAAGTCTGAGGTCCAGAGTGTTCTGGAGCAGGTTATCATCAAGGATATCTATGTATATCGCTGCAGTCATCTTTCCCTTGACCCTAACTAGTCTCTCAGTTTCTGGCTGATCAGTGGAAGCAAGATGTACTTGAGCTCAGTTTTGAGTGTGGCAGCATGTGGAAGCATGAGGCAGTGCCTACAGGCCATTCAATTGGCACCCGTCATCCGGCTCCTCCAGGATGGCACATCCATACGTGGAAGAAGGTTTGTACTGTCTCCCAGTACTGTCTCAAGAGCATGAAGGAAATTCCAAGACACAGGGCTGTAGAAGTGTATCAACCAGGCAGCAGGACCAGTATCTGCTGCTTTGTGTGAAGAGGCACAGGAGGAGGATGTCGACCAGAGGAGGATGGGTTCCTCTCTTGAGCCTTGGTTCCTCTCAAGGTTTCTTCCTCCTAAACTGAGGGAGTTTTTCTTTGCCACTGGCTGCTCATTTGAGGCTCGGACCCGGATCCTTGTAAAGCTACTTTGTGACATCTTCCTGTTGTAAAAAGCGCTATATAAATAAAATTTGATTGATTGATTGATTGAGGAGCACTGCCAGAGCTTTACAAACTGACCTCCAGTGGGCCACTGATGTGCATGTTTATGAAGAAATTGTCAGAAACAGACTTCATCCTCTATTGGTACCTGTGTTCACAGCACAGCACTGTGCAGCTTGACTGACATTTGCCAGAGAACACCAGAATTGACAGGTCCACAAGTGGTGCCTAAAGATGGAATTCTTGCAGCCATTGTCAGATCTTACACTGGTGCAGTAGACCCTAGGATTTTTCTGGAGCAGGACAATGCCAGACTCATGTGGCCAGAGTGTGTAGGCTGTTCCTGGATGATGAAGGCATTGATACCATTGATTGGCTCTGGCATTCCCCTGACCTGAATCCAATTGAGAATGTCTGGGACTTTATGTAGCATGCCATTGTCCAGGAGCTCACTGATGCCCCGATCCATCTCCCAAGATGTTGCAGGAAGTGTATACAGGTATGTGGGGGCCATACACACTACTGAGTAATATTGAGTTGTAAAGAAATTCACCAAAACTGGATGAGTGTATGATTTCAATGTTGTACTTATTTACTTTTTTTTTCTTAAACTTTAGAACAGCTCCTCTTGTCCCAACTTAGCTGGTTAAAGGAAAAGGCTGCAACACATGATCCTTGTCTCTTTTCTGTGGCAGTGTCCACAGAAGGTCAACTCAAAATGGACTGGCAACAAAGCAAATGCCAAGGAAGTTAATAGGTACAGTGTTAGGCTAAAACATGGGACATGGGACATGGAAAATAACCTCTCTGGCAGTAAAGGAGCCTGAACTGGTGCATGAGGTTGAGAAGTACCAACTGGATATAGTTTCACCTGGACACAGTGTGAAATCTAATACCAACATCCTTGAGAGGGGCTGGACCATATTCTATTCTGGAGTTCCCAATGGGGAGAGGTGTAGGTCAGGAGTGGACTTACTTATAGCTGCCCAACTCACCACATGTACATTAGGGTCCTAACCAGTAGCCCTGATTGTTTGTGGTTGTTCAGCTGTTACTGAGATGGGAGGAGTTTTGAATTTATTTTGGTCAGCTCCAAGAAGATTCTGTCAGATTCTGGCAGCTCAGGAGGTCAGGTGCTCCAGGAGTATAGGGTACTGGGCTCACTGCTACAAGCCATCAAGTCCCTGTACAAATGGAGCAAGAGTTTGGTTCACATGACAGACAGTAAGTCACATTGGTTGGGGTTGGACTCTGCCAAGGCTGCCCTTTGCCAGCTATTCTGTGAATAACTTTATAGTGTCTGGTTCACTGGCCTTAAGATTATGCTTATTGGGGTTGATTGTTGGCTTCATCGAGCCAGGACCTCAAGCTCTCGCTAGATCAGCTCTCACTGGGTCAGCAGCCAAGTGTGAAAAACCTGGGATGAAAATCAGCACATCTAAATCTGAGACCATGTTAAAAAAGGGTGGAATGCTCTCAGCAATTTGGGAATGGAGTTCTTGCCTCAAGTGGAGGAGTTCAAATACCTTGTTCACAAGTGCAGCGTCTGCAGTGTTGTGGACTCTTAGTCAGTCTGTTGTGTTGAAGACAGAGCTGAGCCACAAGGCAAGGCTCTCAATTTACCAGTCAATCTACATTCCAACCCTCTGAAAAATCATGGAACATCTCTCAGTCCACATGATCAAAACAGTCCTGGAGCACAGAGTCTGATTGGTCTGACCAGCAGTTTGCGGCCTATGCATGGGCAGGAGCAGACAGAGGAGTGATTTGATTTGCAGAGGTAGCGGGAGGGATTTGTACACTTCCTAGAAGGTGGTGATACAGTGGTTCAGCATTCATGTTTTCCTCATAGTGCACATGATATGTTGTAACAACTTTGGAGCAACTTTTTTCAGGTTGGCTTTATTGAAGTCCTTAACTGCATTTTTTAATCATCTCATACAGTTTCCTGAATGCCAGGTGTGTGTCACCCTGTGGGTTTATGTACACAGTGACAGCCATGACCTCTGAAATCTCCCTAGGAAGCCAGGCTGGTCTACATGAGATGATTCCTTGTCCAGGGTGCAGAAGGTCTCAATAAAGTGTACATTCCTCCTTCCACACCAGGCACTGTTTAGAAAACATACACCTCCTCCTTTACTCTTCCCAGAGAGCTCAATGGTTTCATTGGAGATTTCTGCCAACATCCATGTCTCTACAAGGTAGATAATACAGTAGTCCAAACACAGTTTGTTATCCAGTGATTGTACATTATCCAGTAGTATGCTGGGAAGAGGTGGGCAGTGAGTTCACCATCTCAGCCTGACTAGAGCACCAGCTCTCCCGCCTCTTGTCCAGCTTGCAGTAAGTGACCATCACTCTGATTTCTAGCAGTGTTTGTCAGTCACAGTTTTTTCAATCCTAGATTTTCCTCAGAATTTAGTAATTCCATATTTAATTAAATTAACTTTTTTTTTAATATTTTCTGCCAGGGGTTGTATTAAGTAGAGAATTTTTTTTTCATGAATCCACCAATAAAGTAAAATCACCATGTTCCATTTTGAGGTTAAGTAACAAGGTGGGACCCTGCTTATCCATTATTTATTCCACTACAATCAAGGGTAATTGAGTAAATACTGCTGTTGGCGCCTAAAAAACACCACATCTATTAAATGTGTTGATGCTCAAATATATATTATATATTATAAAAAATATAAATAAATATAAATTATATATTTTCCCTGATGGCACTTTGTTTAATGGCATGACACAGCAATCTTCATTAATTTCCATAACATGTGATGAAGAAGATGGAGGACCATCCTACCCACCCATATAGGTTTGATAATACCATGATATCATATGTATATTGTAATATACTGAATATCAGTCTAGTGCACATGTTTTTATTTGTGTATTTTGCATCTGCATGTGTGAGAGTTACCTGTAAGGAAGGACTGGGGGTTGAATAGTCCTGATAGCCAGACTACACTGGGCAGAGAGAGATCCTGAGTCCAGGTGTCCAGCTCTCTACAGCGCAGCAGAACATCATTGTACCTTCACAAACAGAACACAGGCATTAGTACAAACACAATATGCACTAAACTACATGTCCAAGTGTTTGTGGATGCTCCTTCTAATGAATGCATTCAGTTACTTTAAGTTGCATCTATTGCTGACACAGATGTGCAAATGCACACACAGCTTGCCTAGTCCCTGTAGAGATACAGGACTCTGTGGAGCAGATAAGCATGAACATATTTCACACCATGTTCTATCCCAAGCATGGGCTAGGGAGGCATAGTGGGATGAGGTTGGTGGTGGTCATCAAACACCCTGACCTTAAACATTTGCTGCTGAAAAAAGAAAGCAATTAAATCCTCACAGCAATGATCCAAAATGTAGAAGAACAACAAAAGGAGGATAAATGACTGATTGTTCATTTGATCAGATATTTTCTGCATATGATGTATCAGTAAAGGCATCATTGTGTAAAACACAGAGTAATTTGCAGGTTTCCTGATGATGATGACGGTGTGTGAGTATGTGCGCGTGTGTACTCAACATTGTGTATTACCATTGGGCTAGGCTGTAGGTAGAGGGGTAAGCCAGTCTTGTCCAGGTGTCAGGAACATTATCGAAGAACAAAGCTGTCTGTAACTGCTCCATCTCTGAAGATATAGCCAACTCCCCCTACCAGAGACAGAAATGGGCCACACATACTTCAAATATCTACAGGAGTTCATACATACCTGTTGCATGCTTAAATAAATCCAAGCAATATATGTTCATTCTCTTACATACACTCACTGAAGCAAAACAATCTCACACCTTTAATCCCAAGTCCAGCTCCTTGAGTGAACGCCGTATTTCATTGATAAGCATGTTCATGCGCTCACACTCCTGGAAGCATACCAGAATGTATGGAGTGCGCTCAGCACTTTTGGATGTAATGTCTGAGATGTTGTACTCCTCTGGTAGCTTCTCTAGGATATCATCCAAAACGGCCTTCACCTGAAATATACATCTGCAGTTGTTGTTGGATGTTTACATAAAGATCATTAGATTTAAGTCAGGAACAACCAAGAACCACAAAGGCAAATAATACAGCTATCATGTACTGAAAGCTGCTGGAATACCAGTTTCACTGTCTATAGCAAGGTCCCATCTTCATGGACTAAGCTTGCTTTCACCACCATCACCAATTCAGATCAAATTAGCCATGGTCCAGATTGTTTGCAGAATGAAAACACTTTGGGGTGGTTCAGACTTTCAGAACAACTACAGGAAGTTGAAGCAGGCTTAATCCATAAAACCATAAAACAAAGTAAAATTTGTTATTCAAATTTACACCAAAAGTGCACATTAGAATAACATTTTGTTGCAATGGTTCAGGCTAGGTCAGAAATAAATAAAAGCAATAATGCAACTGTATGACAAGAGGAGAAATATATTATATACTTTTCAGATACACTGTATACACACATACATACAGACACATATGCACATATTCTGTATACCCATGCACACATATAGATACACATCTACAATAAATTATAACATATTGAACTGTAGCTTCCAGATGTAGTCAGCATTTGTATGATTGAATGGTGACTGTGACAGAGCTCCAACATTGCTCTGTGGAGAGAGGAGAACTTTACAGCAGGACAACCATTTCTGCAGCACTCCATCAAATCAGGCATGTATAGTAGAGCGGTCAAATGGAAGCCACTCCTCAGTCAAAGGCACATGACAGGACTTTGGACACTCAGACCATGAGATACAAAAAGATTGAACCTGTTGGATTGAATGCCAAGCATCATGTCTGGAGGAAACCAGGCATTGTTCATCATCTAGCCAATACCATTCCTACAGTGAAGCATAGTCATGGCATCATCATGCTCTGGGGATGTTTTTTCTGCAGCCGGAATTAGGAGACTAATCAGGGTTGAGGGAAAAATGACTGCAGCAATTGTACAGAGACATCCTTAATAACCTGTTCCAGGGTGCTGTGGTCTATGCCCTGAATTAAAGCTTAACACAGAAAACAGCCTGTCTTAAAAACTTAATCAATATCCTGGCATCATATTCAAATTGTAAAAGTAACACCACAAAACTAAAGTTCAGTCTACTCAATATTAGATCACTCAAGTCAAAGGCAGCCATTGTGAATGAAATTATGAATGGCCAGAAGCTCAATGTTTTATGCCTTAATAAAACTTGAATTAGACCTGATGAATACATGGCACTAAATGTCACGTCTGAAGCTTACAAATATGTGCACAGCCTGTACACCTTCAAGAAAGCAAATCTGGATAAGAGAGTACTGTCTAATTACAGACTTATTTCTAAATTACCATTTATATCTAAGATCTTTAAAAAACTGTGGACCAAGAACTGTGCAGATACCTGCACAAGAATCAAATATATGAAAAATTCTAATCTGGATTCAGGCCTCATCATAGTACTGAGACAGCCCTTGTTATTATTACAAATTATTTTCTTGCCTCTGATCAAGGCTGTGTATCCCTGCTTGTGCTGCTAGACTTAGGTGCAGCATTTGATACATTGATTGATTGAAAATTATGGTAAACTGGGATGTTGCTGCTACCGTCTGATGAAACTCCTCCACCTGATCACTCAGATTTGTAACAATGGAGCAGTTAGACACCAATGTTTCAGGATGCTCCCATGCTCCCTTTATGTTACCTTCTGGTTCTCTCCTTTCAGTAAGACTGATATAGTCAGATTTGCCGAAGTCACTCACCACACTCTGGTAATGTTTACATTCTCTGTTCTCCATAAATCTAAATACCAAACTAATTATATCTCTCTACATTTTCCAGGTCAATGATGACCCACCAGCCTAGGATGATGAAATGTTAACCTTGAGATATGCTCCCCTGCCCCATATGAGAAGGACCCCAATCTCCCAATCACTTCAAATTGGCTGCCTACCTTCCAGCTACTGAACCTACACTAGTTTCCCACCCTGCCCTGGACTAGTTATCAACTTGCCATCACCAACTATGTAGAAATTTACACCGACCCTAATTACCTGCTACTGTAATTATGTTCCATCAAACTTCATCAAACCATCATTACTTCAGTACACCTGAGTATTACAGCCGAGATGTGGTGGCACAGTGTCCCCTAACTAACTAGAAGTAGATGACCATCCTCCATCTTGCCATGTTGTGAAGCCAGGATGACTCATGGAGGGTATCACTGTTGACTGAATATCTGCACTTGTGGCTGTTGGGTCACTCCACATATGTTGGAAAATCTGCAGTTTCTCCCTCTCCATGGTTCATGTATGGCCAGTATGGCACATGATATATTGACCCTGCCTTTTCCCGAGCCCTATGGTGCAATTCTCAAACAGGCCATGTAGATGGTAGGCCAGCACTTATCCAAGGGAGCTACAACAACCAGGTGATAAGGACCCAAGTATGGAACAGAGGCCATTCACTGGGGGGTTTGAAGCCCATTCACAGTTTTGGCATGAATGTGAATTACCAGCAAGCCAACATAGTCAAAAACAATAGCTACTAAGTACAAATTGGTGGTGTATATAAACAAATGACAGATTGCCTGGGCAAACAAATTCAAAAATACTTACCAAAGAAAAAATAATCTCAAAAGGGTGCTTGATGAATTAGGAAGAGGTGGAAAACAGCAAGGGACAAGAGGAGGATAGGAAGCTTGAATGGGGTGCTTGAAAACCTTTCACAACACCCACTGTTGTATGTGCAGGAACTGCCTCAGGCTGACACAAACCAGTCTGCAGAGGCACAAATGTGGGGCTGGTGCTCTCACATTGGGGTGTCCCAGAATAAAGCCCTTTGCCAGCTCTGATGGGAAGTGGGAAGGCTGCTGTTCAAATGTCAGCGAATAGTCAAAGAGAAACCTCCTAAAGCCTCATTCCTAGCCCCGTTGCCCTCAGGGGCTGGCAGTACGTTTTAATTAATTAATTTGTGAGGCTCCACAGCTGGGTGAGAATCTGTGGGAAAGAAAGTCTAAAAATGGGGAAGAACAGGCTACTCCAAGATAAATGGAGAAAAACAAACTCAAACTCTAAGAAAAGAAAAGAAAAGAAAAGAAAAGAAAAGAAAAGAAAAGAAAAGAAAAGAAAAGAAAAGAAAAGGAGAAACTTAAAAATGCGCTTGAGGATGAAACACCACTTCCTGAAATAGGAAAAGGTGGAAAACAGAAAGGGCAAGAGGAGAATAGCTGAAGTGGGGGTGCTTGAAAAAATAAAGGACCACACCTTTCAACCAGCCAGAAAGGTAGAAGGGAAGCGACAACACTTTCAACCTTATGCAATGAGAAATTACTGGTGTCTCCCATTTCAAAGATAAAGTTAAAGATGCAGTAATGACCAGCTAGATTACAAGGTTTAAATAGCCCTGTCTCAGCTGAAAGTGATCAGGGATGATAAGTTATTCAGCAGTGTGACACTTCCCCCTGGTGGTAGGAGGAGGCCTCACTCCAGAGCCAACCCTGATAGCTTAAGGTACTACTTCCACTTCTGCTTCATCCAACTATATAATCACCACAACAGTGATCATTATTTACCTTGTTTTATTATAATCACTTGTCTTTAAAATCACTAAAAACAGTTTCCTCAAGGCACAGACTTTGTAGCATAACATAAGCCTGAAACTTACAAGAAATTGACAACACAGAAGCAGCTGTTGTACAACTACAAATTTTCACATATATAAGGAATCAATCACAATCACAAACTATATTTCATTATCCAATAAATGACAGATCATTTGATGGAGGTGCAGAATCAGAGAAACATGCTGTCAAGCAGACCTTTTCCTCAGTGCTCTGGGGTGCTCCCTCCCCCATGGACGAGTCTCTGGTCTGTAGTTCCAGCAGTGTGTGGAAAAGGTTGTCAGAAGTAACTGTCAGAAACTCAATCTCAGCATTGGGGTGAAGACCATAATGGACTGGGCTCTCATGGGGAAGCATCTCATCTATGTAGTTGTGGTAACCCTGATAGTCCAGGTTAGAGGGCACAATGAAGCCAGGAGCCAATGCCAACTTCCTGTCAAACTTAGGGGAAAAAGGTGGAGATTCTGTGATTTTGCAATACAATTGAAATATCCTTAGACAAAAATATAATGTATTATGAAAATATGCAATCATTTCCAATCATAGTTGATGCCTAATACAATACAATCCACTAATGGACTGTTTTTCATTCTGTTATCAAGTCTGTTGGCTACATGCAGTCATTCTTTGAGTGAGAAACCATATAAATGTACAATTATATGTGACTTCTAAGGGTTAGTGGTGTGTGCACTAAAGGAGTATGTGTACCTGATTGGGTTGCATGTACTCCTCTAGGTAAGTCCTGCATAGTCTCCTGTCCCAATCATCAGTTATGTGTCCTCCATACATGATCTCCCCAAACAGATACCGCAAATCTTCCCATGGTACCTAGCAGTCAATAAAACACATGTTCCTTGAACAGAAAATACAGTCTTATGCAAACTTCTGGGCACCCCTTTGTTGTACATCCATCAAACCATAATGCAGCAGTTACACTTTCATAACAAACTGAAAAAAATTTAAATCCTCAACCTGGTAGTACAAACATTTCAGTACTCCAAGGACTGCAAAAGCTCATAATAAGCTTCAGATCATGATAAGCCAATCAATCCTGCGTCACTTCACCAACTATAACTAGGAACTGTCAGCTAAATTTAATTTTAAAATTTTAGAAATGCTTTTACTCTTCCAACATTGTATTAACACTCTACTTACTTATATCCTCATCACAAAATTCAATGTTTGAAGTATTCTTAAGAACCCAGATGTATAGGTGTATAAATGGGTGTTTTGCACACCTGCGAGTTGGCTTCAAGGTAGTTGTAGAGTACATTGACAGAAATGGTGAGGTCTCCTGTGTTGAAGGGGTATTTTCGATTCCAGCCTTGAGGGCCAAACTTCCTCCTCTCAGCTACACATGCATGGAAATAACACAGCGAGAATAAGATGGTCTTAAACTCCTGCTCACGAGAACACTGGTCCAAGATGCCCTAAACACAAACACACACACTTTCTGTAAATAAACACTCATATACAAATTATCAAATAAAGTTAATTTTTTTCTTTCTCTCACTTGGTCAAAGTTGTCCAGTGCAGCATGAACATTGGCAAGCATGCCAGTTGGGGGTTCGTTGGTGATTTTGATGGAATTTTCCAGAATGCCCTGGGGTATGATGTGCTCCTGAGGGGTGGGTGAAGGCTCTGCACTCATAAACACTCTGTAATCATAGTGACTGTTCTCACAGCAGCGTTCCAGAAGCTTCTCCAGGCTACCCAGCCACTTTGCGACCAGGTGGATATTCTTTATTAAAAAAAAAATGCACACATTTTATGAACAGTTGGACACAGTCTACACAATTACCAGACTGTAAATGAATGGCAGACACACCTGTAGTATAACCCAGTGGCCCTCCTTGGAAGCTTTTTCCATGGCCAGCTCTGCCACAGCCTCCTGGCCTTGACCAAGAGACACATTATGCAGTTTCCCCAGGTCTATAGTGAAGCCCAGCTTCTTACCTTCTCACACAAATGCACAAGATGAAGAAAGAAATGGTAGAATATATGGATATAAGGCAAACTATGAAGGAAATGTGATAACTTGGACTGGAATTCATGAAACTAAATCAGAGTAGAGAAATGGATATGATGTATATTTATGACTGGGTGTCAGGATCGGCCTGACATCAGCAGGAAAGTTTGAATTGAATATCAGAGGTCACAAAATTCATCTGAACCAGTCCTGTAACAAATCTAACTGAAAACACAGTCACATTGGCTACGTTTGCATGCAAGATTCTCTACCATATTATTGGATTAATTTTGATAATAGTTTAAGGCTGACGGGTTTATATGTAGACTCTACTCAACAATCTCCATTTAAATGTACAAAATAGTAGACC
The DNA here is from genome assembly GCA_034509495.1 of Acestrorhynchus altus. Taxonomy (NCBI): domain Eukaryota; kingdom Metazoa; phylum Chordata; class Actinopteri; order Characiformes; family Acestrorhynchidae; genus Acestrorhynchus; species Acestrorhynchus altus. Next base: position 21,520,511 of record CM067504.1, on the reverse strand, counting down.
TGCACAAGGCTGGGAGGGGCTACAGGACAATAAGCAAGCAGCTTGGTGAGAAGACAACAACTAATGTAAATGCTAAATGCCAATTATTAGAAAATGAAAACAAAAAAACACAAGATGACTGTCAATTTTCCTCTGGGGCTCCTTGCAACATCTTGCCTCATGGGATAAGGATGATTCTGAAAAATGTCAGGAATCAGCCCAGAACCACATGAGAGGACCATGTCAATTGCCTGAAGAGAGGTAGGACCACAGTCTCAAAGATTACATTTAGTAACACTACACCATCATGGATTAAAATCCTGCAGGGCATGCAAGGTCCCCCTTCTCATGCTACCACATGTTCAGGCCCATTTGAAGTTCACCAATAACCATCTGGATGATCCAGATGAGGCATGGGAGATGGTCAAGTGGTCACACAAAATGGAACTTTTTGGTATCAACTCCACTTGCCATGTTTGGAGGAAGAAGACAGATTGGTATAACCCCAAGAACCATCCCAACCATGAAGCATGAGGGTGGAAACCTCATATTTTGGGGATGTTTTTCTGCAAATGAGAAAGGATGACTGCACTGTATTGAAGGGAGGATGGATGGAGCCATGTATCGCAAGATTTTGGCCAACAATCTCCTTCCCTCAGTAAGAGCGTTGAAGTCGTGGCTGGGTCGGAATGACTCAAAAAGAAGCATTTCGAAGTCCTGGAATAGCCTAGCCAGGCTACCTTTTTTGAGGAAGCTAAAACTCAATGTTTCTCAGCGACAGCACCAAAACCTGAAAAATCTGGAGAAGATATATATGGAGGAGAAGGCCAAAATTCCTGCTGCAGTGTGTGCAAACTTGGTCAAGAACTACAGGAAACATCTGACCTCTATAGTTGCAAACAAAGGTTTCTGTACCAAATATAAAGTTCTGTTTTTCTACTGTATCAAATGCTTATTTCATGCAATAAAATGTAAATTATTATTTTTTAAATCATACAATGTGATTTTCTGGATTTTTCTATTCTGTCTCACAGTTGCTCCATTCTTTGTAGGTGGGAAAGCTTGCAAAATTGGCAGTGTATCAAATACTTATTGCTAACATAGTCATGAACATGGGTGACAGCATTTTCTGCACTAATGCTGTCGTTTACTTTTCATGCAATGTACCTCATATTAAACTCTGAGAAGCAGATACACATTTCTAAAAGCGCTGCCTGCTGGTTACTTTAATTAGTTATTTTCTGAAACATATGTTCTGCTTCAGAGACTGGGTTGTCTTTCTTTACCATTTTGAGCAGTAAATTTGCACATAAGTGTACATAATCATGACTGGTTTGAAGCAGGATGTATTGCTTTGGAGTGTAGAGAGTTTTCAGTACTGTGAAGTATTAAATTTAGTTAGTGTAGGTGGCATTACCAAGAGACTCCACATCTTTGAGTGGGTCGACTCCAGGAGAGAGAATGAAGAAAACAGGGGAAGCAGGACTACTCTCTTTAAACGATTTTGCAAACTCCATCTTTCTCCCTTCTGTATACTGCACTCCCAGCTTCTCCTCCACAAAGTTCCTGCACACACATACACACACACACTTCTGAATCCAGTTGTCGTCAGAAGTTTATATATAATTATGGACATGAATGTCATGGCAATATAGGGCTTTCAGTCATTTCTTTAACTGTTCTATATCTGGGGCAGAACTGTAACTATCAGCAAGTTTCTGGCAGAATTCTGGTGGGATACTGGAACACTCTTCTTACCAAAATTAGTCAAGTTCCATTATATTTGTTGTTTTCTGGCACTGACCTGACGTTTAAGCACAGATCACAAACTTTTAAAGAGAATATAGCTCAGGATCAAGAATATCTTCCTTCTTGGATTCGGTTGCTGTTTAACATACAAATCAATTTCCACTTAACCGAGGTTGACAGTTTATGTTTTCTGGATAGATTCAGGTTTCAAAACGACCACGTTTCCCCGATCAGACCAGGTCTCAGATTTGCAGATATCAGTCAGGTTCATACTTCACTTTCATGTCCATGCAAACTTCTTGCCAGGAATACTCTACACTGTGATTGGTTTAAAAATTGCCTCTAACATAATATATTCTGTTGAGCAGATTAATCAGATCTCGGAAATCAGATCAGATAAATATTACATTTGAAAAGGGTAAGAATAAACAGACTCATGAACAAATGGCAATTACCACAGATTACAGTCAATGGTTGTTAATGCAAAGTGTAAACAGGGCAACATATACACACCTCACAGCATAGGTCATCCGGTCAGGTCGAAGAGCCCGCATGAGGATGAGTTTCTGTAGTGAACTCTTGCTTTTCCACTCCTGAGGGAGTTTCTCTTTCTCTGGACACTCTGACTCAACCACCTTCTTCCACCGCTTAGGAGAGCCCTCAATGTCCCGGTCCAGACCCCGAAATTCATCTGTGAAACTCATTGTCTGCAAGACACACCACATAGAATGGAAGAATTTGAAAATTATAAAAGGAACCCTGCTTTTGAAGCATATCGGTGTGTCCATATAATACACTGGAGAATAATTATAAATGATGCAATGTTACATATCTCTGAGAAGTAAAAGTATCTGAACCTCTAGGATTAGCAGATAATATTAAGAAGACATTATGTTTAATCAATAGTATGACAATGGGTGCTGTTTTATTTAAAGAACAGGGATCTATCAAAGTCTGATCTGGAAGTCTATCACAGCATGAACAGAAGAGATTTCTAATGAGCTCAGAAGAAGAGCTGCTGATGCTCATCAGGATTAGACTCCACCAATCCACAGTCATACAAATTGTGTACAAATGCACTAATTTAAAGACCATCGTTACCCTCCCCAGGATTAGTTGATCAGCCAAGATTAATGCATGTAATATTCTGTGAGATCACAAAGGAACCCAACTCAAAAAGAACAGTGCATCTACAGTTTGATAAAGTTGGATAAGCATATGGATAAGCCAGAAGGATACTGGAACAGTGTTATGGATGGATGAGACCACAATAGTAATTTTTGGCTTAAAGCATTATGTTTGGAGAAAGGAAAACACTGCATTCTGTCATAAAAACCTTATCTCATCTGTGAAACGTGGTGGGAGTATAATGATTTATACCTTTTTTGCTGATTCTGGGCCAGGACGGCTTCTCATGATTGATGAAACAAAGGATGATTAAAGAAGAGTAAAGTTTATGTTTCTGAAAGGCCAAGGTAAAGTCCTGACCTTAAACTAACAGAAAAGTTGTGGAAGAACCTAAAGCAAACCATTCATGGGAGGAAGCCACCCATAACAGAGCTGAAGCTGTTTTGTACAGAGGAATGGGCAAATCAACAGTCATCAGAAACATTTATTTTCATGAATGTTTTCATCAAATTCATGCAGAATTATAAAAAAAATTCACAATCCTTCAAGCACCACTTTAAAGGGGATCATCTCTTCTGTGGTGCTTAAACAAATCTAGAAATTTGATTAAAAAATAAATCTCTTAAAACTTTTTAAATAGCAATTTGTTTAATTCAAAATATAAATGAATTAAAAATAAAGTGTACCACAAAAATGCATGTTTTGACAGAATGACTCATATTCTAAAGGTCATGCAAAAGCTCAGTTTTTGCTGTTTTTCACTTATGGACATAATGAATCTGAATGAATGTAGGATGGATGGAATGGACTAATAGAAATGCTGCAAAATGACTTGGAATATTTTTTTTTACATCAACTTCCACTGAAAGTTAAAAAGGATTTTATCTTTCTCCTGTAAAGTTGCCATTTTAGAAATAAGATGTTTTTCATGACAGCAATGATATATAAGGCTACAATCAAGACAGAATTTTTGATTCTGTTAAACACTGAGTTTGTTCAGACAGGCACTGCAACTTGTGTGTTCAGCATGTACAGATATGTGCCCTTTTCCTTTATTACTTTATTTGTTTAGTTGATAGTGACAATACACACTCATCAGCACATATTTCATGATTAACATCAGTATATACAGAGCACACTGCAGGTCTCATTGTAACTGTGCTGTCCTTGTGAAGTGATGTATTCAGCAGCATAATTGTTTGTGCTGAAGAGTGCCACAAGTGCCACAAGCAAGTAAGGTGGTATGTGGTGTGTGTATACATGTGCGTGCATGTGTGTGTGTGTGTGTGTGTGTGTGTGTGTGTGTGTGTGTGTGTGTGTGTGTGTGTGTGCGCGTGCAAAATACCTTAATGGCACTCCATGAGGAGTTGGAGAGGAAGTCAACTGGGCTGATGTAACTGTGGTCAATACTGAAGCGCAGGAGGAAATCCAACTCACGAACATTAATTTCCTTACTCATCAGTAACAACTGAAACACATACATACACACACATTTACATACATGTGTGCCACTCCTTATTCCTCACTGTCCTTAAATGTCAGTAAATTAAACAAATGCACACACATCAATCTGCACTTAGCAGTGACATCTGCACTGTGCATGCATACAGTTGGGCTTAATGGTACTACACATGGAGTATATTATCTTTTAATGAAGGCAAAGGTGTAGTTTAAAGACAGTTTAAAATAACCTTGGCTGTTCTGATGGTGTGAATTGGTGTGTGTGTGTGTGTGTGTGTGTGTGTGTGTGTGTGTGTGTGTGTGATATCTGAAAGGCGAGCTGTGCAGTATGGGAGAGTGTGAGAATATATGATGTTACCTGAAATGCAAGCTGAGCTGTGAAGGTGAGCTTGTCTCTCTCAAACAGGCCTCTATTGATGTAGTTGAAGGTGGAGAAGGTGATGCAGTCAATGAGTGTATTCACACGTCTCTTAACATCAGCACACACCTCTGCATTTTGCACTGCCTTACGGAATACTACATTAAATGCCTGTGGGAAGAAAACACACACACCTTTAGAATATTTAAGAAATACTTAAGGTCAGTCAATTTTGAAATAAAAACAAATACGCATATGGTGAGAATCATCCAGACATGGAGCAACAAACCTTGAGGGAGAACTGGTACATAGGGTTGATCTTGTTGAGGTCATTGATGATGAAGTACAGGAGGGACGCTCGCACTGCTACAGGCCTGTAGTGCTCGCGAGCTTCATTTATCTTCACCTCATTGACCTTCGCCTCCAACACCTGCACAACACACACACATGCACACTCAGCATTTGACCTTCAAACACTACAGAGCTCTGAAGTCATAAAACATAGACATTTAATAATAATGCAGGAACAAAAATAATAAATGGAAGATGAAAGGAAAGAATTTTATGCCCCCTTGAGGCAGCCGCATATTACTACAGCTTATTATCCTATAGTTGATGCATTGCTTTTTTTTAAAGTAGTTAAAATTGCACTTTGATGTATAATTAGAAAGGATGCTCACAAGCTGTTTTTAACAGGTCTATAACAAGTATCTTTACAGTTGTTACTCAGAATGAAACAATCTGATTTTATATCTTATAGGGTGATTGTTATATTCAGTACTGTGCAAAAGATTTAAGCACCCTGTTTAAATGAGAATGAAAATCTCCTTAACTGGGCAGTGAGTGTTTACTAGCTAAGTAAAACACTAAGACTAAGCACAAAAGTTGGTCCTGACTGACATATTCAACACCTTCACCATACCTCAACACCTCCACAATCATCCCTGTGCCAAAATTCTCTTCAGTGCCCCATTACTGCCTCATTGCACTCACCCCTGTCATCATTAAGTGTTTTGAGAGGATGATGATGAGGCACCTGAAGCAGACCATCAATGGGACTGAAGACTCTTACCAGTATGAATACATGTGCAACTGGCTGACACCATCACTGTTGTGATCCACCAGGCCCTTATTCACCTACAGAACAAGGACTCTTATGTGAGGTTGCTGTTTATGGACTTCAGTTCTGCATTTAATACCATCATCCCACAGAACTTGGTGTCAAAGCTGGCAGCACTCGGAACATCCCCATCCCTGTGCAACTGGAGCCTGGATTTCCTGATCTACAGCCACACATCCTCCACCATCATCCTGAACACTGGCTTCCCCCAGTGTTGTGTGCTTATCCCTCTGCTGTACCCATTGATTACCCACAACCGCAGAGCTCACTTCAGGATTGGAGATGATACAGTGGTGCTGGACTCATCACCCACAGTGACGTGTCAGTGTACATGGATGGTTGTGGATTTCCGTAGGACTGGCACAACCCCTCTCAACATTGATGGAACAGCTGTGGAGAGGGTCCCCAGCAGGTATCTTGGAGTACACCTGAGAGATACAGCTGTCGTGAGGAAAACCCTCTAGTGATTGTATTTCCAGAGGAAGCTGAAGGGGGCACGCCTGTACATAAATATCCTTAGGTCCTTTTATACCTGTGTGGTGGAGAGTGTCCTGATCACATGCCTCACTGTGTGATATGCTGGCTGCACTGTAGCAGAGATGATGTTACAAAGAGTGGTAAAGTCTGCACAGAGGACAATCAGGTGCAGCTTATCAGTGACATTTATACCACCATATGCAAAGAGAGAGCCACCTGCATCTTCCATTTATCCAACTACCATGCTGTACACCAAGCCTGAGTAACTATTTCCTTCTATTATGTCAAATGACAATATATGATGAAATCATCTTCAAAGCTCTCTTCATGGGAGTCTAAAATTTCTTATATTTCTCATCCAACACCTGGTTTGGTAAATCAGTGCTTAGTGATGTTAAATCAGGTGTGGTGTTGATGGAACTGAACACATCCAGATGCTGGCCTGGGGCATCCAGGAGAATACTGGAATGAAGCTTTGATCTTCTAGCTTTGTTCAACTAGCTCAAAAGATATCAACTACTTTCTTCAGAACGAGAAATTATTCTTCTACTTTAATGTATTTCTGTTTACCTGCTAACATGTCTGTAGTTTCACTAAATTCTCTCTCTTCTTGATCAGAGACAGGAGTTTTTTATAATTTGAGTAGGTGCCTAAAACCTTTGCAGAGTATTATATGTGTTGCAATGAATGACAGCCTGGATAAACAGTATTATTGTCTGCTGTCACACAACAATCTCGTACATGCAAAATGGCAACTTTATTAATTTATTTGCATCCAAATGAAACACACTCATTTTCAATATATGGTGGGTAAATAATTTGATGAGCTCTGTTCTGAACTGACTAGTTTACATCTCTTTAACAATCACAGCATAATAACATAGTATTACATAGCTTTGCTTTCAGTGCTGTAACAAGAACAAGTTATTTTTTGAATATTATTTAATACAATTGAGTCTTAACAGCAACACTGTCTTCTCAGTGTGTCCTCTCAGCACAGTGTACACTGAGTTAGAAAGTTAGCTAGAGAAGTGTGACTGGGGATAGATATCTTCAGTGGTTCTGCTCCCCAGGTTAATTTAAGCTGAGCACGAGAGGTTCTTCCCCTGGTTGGCTAGAGTTAGCTTTTAGACTGGCATGGATACTAGGTCACCTCCATATTATGCAAGTAATGTAAGTTTGCTGAGTTTGAACTGGTTAGTTTTACTGCTCTGTTTTTTTGGGGATTTTTTTTAAGGAGAATGTTTTTGAGGTTTGCTTTGTTTGTGTTCTTCATCTATGTCCAACTATTTAACTTTGTCCTTCAAAACTTAGATGAACCTACATGATTTTTGATTCTGAATACTGCCTCAAATCACCTTCATCTCAATCTCAGCAGCCGTGTACTTGGTGGTTTCCAGTTTCTCCACGAGCATGTTGTCCCCCAGAAAGTTACTCTCAGCAGCTGAGAGCCTAGTCAGCAGCTCATCCTCCAACTGCTTCAGTTCGATCTTAAACATATTCTGTTGCTTCGTCAAATCAGACTGGATACACATTAACAGAGAGATGCATGAATATATACCAAGACATACATTTCACATAAAAAAATGAATTTCAGAGCCTGTTAATAAATATAAAGTAGAATTTCTCACACCAGGAGAATGCAATGTGCTGGTAAGTTTCCATATGACAGCAAAGTATCCACTGCTACACAAACATGCATATACACACTCATACATACCTTGAGGTGCTCCAGATCAGGTCTCTCCAGGTTGACAACCTCTGCAAGCAGCTGGTCCTCCAAGCCATCTCTGGTGACAGTGAAGTTAATGAGGGTGGTCTGAGCCTGAATCTCAGGCTTGTAGTGTGGGTTGGCCAGTTTAGTGTGTAGAATGAGGCGAAAGTCTGGGTTATACACACACTCCTTATCCCCTACTTTTATAAACCTGACCAGAGAAGAAAATGACAGTTTGACAGCTTGACTGATTAGCCATAATATTAAAACCACTGAGAGGTGAAGTGAATAACACTGATGATCTACTAACAATTGCACCTGTCAATAGGGTAGGATACTTAATTCAGCCATAACATTAAATCACTGACATAAAGTGAAGAATCTGAGTCTTTTAAAAAAGAACCAAACTATGATAGCTAGAAGACTGGGTCAGAAAATCTCCAAAACATCAGTTAGGACTAGGGGTGTAATCATCAGTACCTACTGAAAGTTCTTCAAAGATGAACAATTGGTATATTTTGCTATGTGTAAATGTTTGTGGACACACCTTTTAATGAATGCATTCAGCTACTTTGTGCTGAACCCATTGAATAAAGTTGGAAAGATATTTTGGGGATTTTGGGGAGTTTCAGATGAGGTGGGGTGGTGATCATCTAACATCCTGACTTCACTACACTCTAGTTGCTGAACACAATAAGATTGAAATGCTTCCCTGAACAGTAGACATAGTTACTAAAACAAATGAACTTTATTTAATATCCCTGATTTTGGAAGAAACAATGAATAAGCAGGTTTCCCAATACTTTTGTCCACATAGTGTCTTATTCTAAGTAATTTGTACCATTTCTTTTGGTCCATTTATCATTATTTTTTGACACAAAGGTTTTGTGTGACAGCAATGGTACACGGTAGAGTGTTCAGAGTACAGACACTCTGTTAGACTTTGTGTAGTACTGGTCTGCTGTGTGGACACCTTGCCTGACCTGTTGCTGCTGTTATACTACATTCACTCTGTAATCTCTCACCTGCCCTTTTTAATGGTGTGACGACCCAGCAGTGGATCAATCACTGGATCAATAGTCTCCTCCAGGTTCTCAATCAATACTGGTTCTCCTGTTACTACTGCTTGCTCAATTACATCCACATACCTACAGACACACAGTTTTAACATGAAGTCATCACATACGTCAGGTTTAACATTTCACATTTCTTTAAAAACCTGTCTGTTCTGTGAACATGAATTCACCCCTTCTGCCCTAAGCTGATGACTCTCAGACTGCTGCCATATCGACTCTTGAGCCATTTGATGCCTTGCAGCTGGGGGTCGATGAGAAGAGGCCATCGCTCACAGTTAAGCAGTATAGTGGCATTCTGGGTAGACATCTTATCACCTGGCAACCCCTCGTTATTCCACTTAGCAACCGTGGCATCATCGGTTAGCATGGAAACTGGATCTAAACCCTCAGTCATCGGAATAGGAACCTGAGAGATGGAGAGGGAGAGGGAGAGGGAGAGAGAGATAGGGAGAGAGAGGGAGAGAGAGAGAGAGATTTGATGTATATGCCATTACAGCCCTAAAACCATTTGTGCACACAAAAGCACACACCTTCTGGGTGCGTAGGTAAGGCATCCACAGTTTGTGTAGGAGTTCATGTCTGTATCTCTTGGAGAAGGAGCCAGCGTAGGAGATGAAAGCTGCAGTAAGGAGAACATCTCCACAAAGTGTGGCCTCCTGCTCTCTGTACTGAGCTACTGAGTGGGCCCAGCGCACATTCTCTGACTGGAAAACACACACACACACACACACACACACACACACACACACACACACACAGTGTATACAGCTGCATCAAGAAAAAATTCTGTCTAATAATCACAAAGTGAAACCCTAGTTTATGCTGTCTAAATGTACCTATCCGCCCCCATGCCTACCCCCACCCCCCCAACATACACACACACACCTACCTCTAGGCCCTTGACCAGGCGGTTAGCCAGTTGGATGGTTTTATTGGTACGGTTCACCTCATCTTGGCAGCGCAGTTTCTCTGAGGTGGCCTTTTCAAATGCTGAGGTCAGAGTGTCTAGACTGTTGTCCAGCTCCTGGACACCAAGACAAGCAAGAAGAACCCAGAATACATTTAACTCAAGGTTTAACTCAAGAATATTAAAGAGTTTTCAGGTGTGTCGTCCTGCCTGCCTGCCTGCCTGCCCACCTGCCTGCCTGCCACCCAGATTGGCAATGTCAGAAGATCATCAAAATGATCCAAAACAGCAACATCACCAGAAAAGGAAACACTTTCTCAACATCTTAATGAAGAATGTAATTTTATGTAATAATTCCTGAGAATTTCTATTGGTGCATCCATCATAGAGATATAAGTTTTTGCTTTGCTTTGCTCCAATGAAATAAACACATACATAACACTCCCAAATAAACAACTAATCTATTAGAGAGAGTAAGAGAGTGAATGAGAGGTTGACAGAGTAAGAAATTTAAAACAATTGGTGGGCAGAAAGAATCTCACCGCAAGCTTTTTCCTGATGACCTCTAGCTTCTCTGCTGCTTCAATTAGATCAGCATTGGCCTGAGAAAGGCACATCCTCTTCATCTCCACTTCACAGGACACCTGCACACACACACACACACACACACACACACAGTTTTTTTCTCTACAATCCCACTGAAAAAGGAAATCAATATTTTTCATTCTGATACAAAATAACATGGTGGTAAACAGAATTGTAAACCATATCTTAGCATTTTTCACATACTCATCACAAACCCACGATTTTTACATCAAATACAACTAATAATACTGATAATAAATGTATTATTTGGTTTGTCCCTCCTCTGACCACTGTTGGTAAGCAGTCTACTGACTACTGATCAGGATCCTCTTAAAAGAATTGCCTTTTTAAAGATGCTCCAACCCTAATTATATATCTCAGACTTTGTTATGCTCTGCTGTTGTCAGCATTATTCTCGTCATCTGTGAATGGTCCTTATGTTTTGGCTCATAAAAATATAAACATGCATGTAGACTTGTGCTTGCAAGTGCCTTACTCAAGGGCACTTCAGTCATTTCCTGCTAGTTCAGGGAATTGAACCAGCAACCTTCCAGTCACAAGGCTGGTTCCACCAGGCCACATCTGCCATCATAGGGGTGTGTGTAGACATGTTGCTTTTATGATATCATAAAATAAGTGAATTCAGAACAGGCTGTTTGTCAAGCTGTGTCCATATATAAATGGTGTAGAACTGGTAACGAACAGTATATTTTACCATGTAAACAGTGTTCAGAAAGCAATACAGGGGATTTCCCACTGAAGATGCTCTGATGTTCTGGTTAAGGGAGAAAAGCTTAAAGTAGTGTCTGGTTTTAAATAACTTGGAATCATTTTAGATTCAAACATGTCATTTAAAAAGCAAGTTGTGACAAGTATTATTAAACTGAACCTAGTTATTTTCAGACACATAAGACCATATTTAACAAAAGAGGCATCCAAACTTTTTATGCATGCTATGATTGTCTCTCATATAATATACTGAAAATTAGCTCTTCAGCTGGCACATTTACGTTGACGCAGGAGCTGAAATTTTCTCAGTGTGCACTGTCCCTAATAAATAAATAAATAAATAAATAAATAAATAAATAAATAAATAAATAAATAAGATTTCCACAACAGTATATGAGGAAGAAATAAAAACATGCTGAAGTGCATATACTCACAAATATCTGCAGAGGGAAGCATGAGGGAGCAAGGAGAGTGGAAACACTGGGATTGAAAACAATCAAATTACAAAGTCACACATAGGACACATCTGTCAACAGTACTAATGACTGGTAGTAACATCATGGAGAAATGCACTCTAAGGCACGGGTGTGTGTGTGTTTGGTTTCCAGTGGTGTGTTGGTACCTCATGGAAGCGTATGATGTTGATAACCCAAGCACACAGTCCTGCTGCAGCAGAGGATTTAAGACGCACAAACTCTGGGTTGAAGTCTGGATCACTCAGATACTCCTCCCTCAATACCCGCACTGTACCATCCGGAACGTGCTCCTTATCAAAATTGACCAGTGCCTGCAGAAAATCATCCACCTCCACGCACACACGCACACACACACACACACACCATGTTAATCATGTTATCACTGCAATATGACATTCTATTTAAACTAGAAAAATATTGAAGAAATATTAAAGAGTTTTCAATTTCCTGTGTCATTAATCTATTTTAAAGAATTTTTACTCTCTTCAGTGCATGTGGGTAACCTCAAACACTGTTGTCTCTTCATTCAAAACATAATTTTTTTACATTTGTTTTATGTTGCAAAAATGTACATTCCCCCAGCCCACTGCAAAAAGGCCTTTTACACCAAAAGCTAATAAGAGGTAAGATGCTATGGCCACTTCTGAAGTCTGGTGTTTTGATACTGTTTATCAATGTTCTGTAAAAGCACATTAGCTCCAGACTCTGTTATCTAAAAAATGTGTTTTTATGTAAATCTATTTATTTATGTATTTATCATCAGTCTATTTCTGGAGTAGGGTAATGCCAATTCAGTGAGCAAGTCAGGAAAAGCAAGGGGAGTGTGCCGATATCTGTGCTAGGCTATAACACTAGTCAAGCTCCCTTGGACGGACTTCAGACAATATTCAATAAATCCATTCTGTGGCACCTTTAAGCAAATTTATGACACTGACAATGTTAACGACTTTGTACAAAAAGGTTTGTACATGTTCTGTTGTGTTTACTCACTTTGCTCATAAGGACTTTTGCAGTTTTCCAGCTGCGGTCTTTAGGAATGCGTCCATTTGGAGACATCAGCACAAATACAGACGCTAATACATTGGTCACAATTGCCGGTGGGTTTGGAAATGTCCTTAGTTCTGTTAGATTTAGCTAAACAGAGGAAAAGGGGAGAAAATGCATTAAAGTATTTCAGTTGTAGGTAATACACATCTCGACCCTTGTTCCCCTCTTTCTGGCAGTACCCTGTTAAGTGTGTTGAGGGCAGCATTGGCAGCCTGTAAGGCTGGTTCAGCTTTAGCCAGGTCAGCTTCACTTTCTTGCTGCTGCTTTGTCACGTCTGCCTGAATCGCTGCTACCTGAACCATGATATACATCAGGAGAAATAGTTTCAAATAATGAATGCAAACTGTTGTATGTTTATTCCTTACAATGTATAAAAACAGTATGTACAGTGTATATATATATACTGTATATATCTCACTCTCTGCTCCTCTTCATCCGCAACACTCTTTTCCTGGTTGAGCTTGTCTGACTGCTGGCCAATTTTAGCAATAAGAGCTTCTGTGTCACTGTTTCTATGATGCAGCTCCACCTCCTGAAGAGCCAACTTTGCTTTGAGATCCTCCACCTGGGAAAGAGAGATATGTTGTGTGGTTAAGCAGACTTGACTTTAAATACAGGAAGAATGTCTTTAAGCAGGGGACATAGTTCTGGAGATCTACCATCGTGAAGTTCAAATCCAACACGCTTAGTTCTAATATTCATATTACAGAGTGTCAGATATGTTCTGGAGCTAAATTCTACAGGTTAGAAGATCACCAGAACCAGGATTTGGCACTCTGGTGTTAAAATACACTATATGGAGAAAAGTACTGGGACACCTACTTTTGCTGGAATAACTGTCTCTACTGTCCAGGGAAGGCATTGTACTACATTTTGTAGCATTGCTATGATGATCTGAAGGGCCTAGACAAGCTCTGTGTGTGTGTGTGTGTGTGTGTGTGTGTGTGTGTGTGTGTGTGTGTGTGTCTGTGTGTGTGTGTGTGTGTGTGTGTGTGTGTGTGTGTGTGTGTGTGCGTGTGTGCGTGTGTGCATTTGCTCATCTGTGTCTTCAATGGATGGAAATTAAACTTAAATGAATGCATTCATGATAATCTCAGCATGCCAAATATTTGTGCTGTGAAATATTAATTTATACAGTATCATAAACAGTATGAATTGGTAGCTAAAAGAAACAGTAATTCTGTAATAGTTTACGTGTGAAAATGAGTAAAAAAAAACCTGGGAGGCTGTGGTCAGTAGCTTTTGCAGGCCATTCTCAAGCCGCTCCATTTTCTGAGTGAGTTCCCTCCTTTTGGCCCCTAGTAGGTTGCCATAGAGCTTCAAGAACTCCAGAAAGCTCTTAGGTGTGGTGTAGTTGAAGTGTTTCTCATTCTGTTGATACTTCACATTGACGTCATTCACACTTGTGTGAGCATAGGAGATGAACTCACTGATCGACAGCTTCACTGCAGGCTGAAGCAACAAAAATTGTTTTTGCTTTTTATTAATTACTAGTAGAATCTGACCTAAGAGTATATTTTCTAGACAACAGACCATTCTGAAGAAAATTCTGGAGACATAATTGACTTGAAGGCACTCATTAATACCAAGAATATTCTACAGTATATATAAGAGATATCGAGATGTGTGTAAATGTAAATATCATACCGTGAACCTAAAACATAGAGGACACCAAAACAACAACAACACTACCCAGTACAAAAGAATTTGAAAATGTATTTTTAAAAGTTTAAGAACAAAACGAGGCTAGGCTACGTGGCTATGGTGGGCCATCACAATGACATAAACCTATCAATAAAAACACAGTTTATAAACTTTTTTCCACAAACCCTTCATAAAAGAAAAATCTGTGTTACACAAAAGAAAATAGGCTTGTACATCTGAGTAATTTTTACCCCATACAATCACATTCTTATTCTAAATAATTATAACATACTGTGCCTGTAATATCACTGGCCGTGTCACTGACCGACAAACAATTCTCCTTTCTCTCACCTCCAGTCCACTGATGTTGTTTATGAAGATCCTGCTGACTGAATGCAGTGCATGCTGGGGCCAAGCATGGAACCAGTCAATGGCTGTGCAGTTTACAAGAGCAGGAAACTTTCGCGCCCGTGTGCGCAGAGTAAAACCCACTGGTGAGAAACACAACACCACCTGAAACCGCACAGAGTGAAGTAGTATTGGTGGTCGATATGGTAAAATATTACATCGCATTACAATATTTAAAAATATTTTCATGACACACAATATTTATTACAATATTCTAATATGCAGACAAAATACACCGTATACACTCTCACAATACACTCTCTGTAATGAAATGTGAAAGTGTTTTTTAGGCACTGATGATATCAATTATATTCAATTTCATATAATGATAACAATATTTTGCATGGTTTTGATAAAATATCATGTCCACCCCAAGGACTACTACAAACTACTACTAATGGAACGTCACTGGACACTAAAACACTTACAGGAGCACTGACAGTTCTTTTACTTCAGTTAACAGATGCCCATGTTGACATTCATTGTGTGATGCACACCTTTAACTGTTTGCGAATACGGTCAATGAAGAAATTCCAGCAGTTCTCTCGTGTGTCCAGCAGGCCAAGGCCTCTGAGCTCCAGACGGATTGAGGCCACAATCATATCTACCTCTTCCTCACTGAACAGGTCTGGGATGTCTCCTTTACACACACACACACACACACACACACACACACACACACACACACACACACACACACACACAAATAAAGAAGATACATACACAGTGATTAGCTGTCATGAATTAGGATGTCATTTTGGATGTTCTATGATTGAATGTGTCATGTGTTACCGGATGCTAGCATGTCATTGATTAGTACAAGGAAGCGTTCATCAGGAATCTGAGCATCTGTGTGCAGAAACACTGTCCCAATGTTCTTCACTCCCACTTTAATGTACAGAGCTGCAATATCACTCTGTATTGAGAGATACAGAGACAGAGAGAAAATTCATGGATTAATATATTTAAGATCAATGAGGATATGTACAGTGCATCTGGAAAGTATTCACTTTTTCCATTTTGTTATGTTACAGCCTTATTTCAAAATGGATTCATTTTTTCCTCAAAATCCTACACACAGTACTCCATGAAGACAAATGAGAAAAGTTGTTTGAAAAAAAAAAAAAAAAAAAAAATATATATATATATATATATATATATATGACAACATGTACATAAGTATTCGTAGCACCTTTGGTAACAATTAAAGCCTCAAGCCTTTTTGAGAATGATGCTGCAAGTTTGGTACACTTCTTTTGGGAAGTTTCAGCTTTTCTTCTTTGCTGAACCTCTCAAGCTCCATCAATTGGATCAGGGGCCATTTTTAGATATCTCTAGAGATGTTCAATCAAGTTCATATCTGGGCTCTCACTGGGCCACTCAAGGAGTTGTCTCAAAGCCACTCCTTTGTTATCTTGGCTGTGTGTTTAGGGTCGTTGTCCTGATAGAAGATAAACCTTCATCCCAGTCTAAGGTCCAGAGTGCTCTGGAGCAGGTTATCATCAAGGATGTCTCTGTACATCACTGCAGTCATCTTTCCCTCGACCCTGACTAGTCTCTCCTGCTACAGAAAAACATCCCCACACCATGGGGATAAATGGTATTGGCTAGGTGATCAGCAGTTCCTGGTTTTCTCCAGACATGATGCTTGGCTTTCAGTCCCAAGAGTTCAACCAGTCTATTAGCTGCCTTTTGGCAAACTCCCAATGGGCTGTCATGTGCCTTTTACTGAGGAGCCTGTGAATACTTGCACATGGAATAAGGCTATAATAAATTGTGCAAAAAAGTGAAGTGCTTTGAATACTTTCCAGATGCACTGTGTGTGTGTGTGTGTGTGTGTGTGTTTGTGTGTGTGTGTGTGTGTGTGTGTGTGTGTGTGTGTGTGTGTGTGTGTGTGTGTGTGTGTGTGTTTTACCCTCAGGTCACTGATGCCATAGCCTTTTCGCAGAGTGATCTGAAAGACCTCAAGCATGCTGAGGAAGGCAGCCAGCCTACACAAACTCTGCTTCCCACTGCCACCCACTCCAATCAGCAGCGCATTCCCCACTGGAGCTTCCAGAATACGGCTGATCCTGCAGCTAAACATACACACACACACACACACACACACACACACACACACACACACAAACAGGCATCATGCTTAGCCACATAAAACAACAGCTTTTAATTTTGTGGACATAAGAATGGACATACAAATAATTGTCTAAGAGGTTGAGTCGCTGGCTGGATGGAAGAATGGAGGGATGCATACATTGATCAATATAGCAAATGGTAGATAAATAACTTAACCCATGTGTTATCTTAAAGGATAAAAGGCACCCGTTACCATTTTGTGTGTGTGTGTGTAATTATTAAATGATATATTTTCAACTTGATCCTCACATCACATGCAAATTATTCAGATGAGATAATAAAGATATTATAGGAGAGCAAACAAATAAACAAACAAAAAACACTTAATTTGGGTCCAGATGTTTGAAGAGCATTAGAGGGAGAAACAGAGGCCTTACAGGAAGCTTTTCAACTCTGGTTTCAAGTACACCATTAATTCAAGCCAATGGAAGTTCTACATACCCAGCCCACAGTCTAATAGATCAACAATGAGATAGCTTGTAAGTGAACTGCAACGATTTTTGTTGATTTCACCTTAAAATGTAATTAACTTTCCTAGAGATAATCAGACATCACCTTTGTTCATACTTCAATTTAAGCTTTTTTGACTCTTAGGACAAACATTAAGACTAAGGTTGATTAGACTAAGACCAGGGTGATTGTTATTAATGAATAAGTTAACAAGTATTTGAACAGATGATAAACTAATCTGATAAATGAATAATATGTAGATAGATGGGCAGATGGGTTGACGTGAACAAATGGATCAATGATTGACTGTATGTATGAATGGATGGATGAATATTTACATGTGCTGCATGGCCTCCTCAAACAACACCAGGTTCATGTTAGCATGAAGCTCATTGTAGTGCTCCAGGGCCTCAGTCACAGTCTTTTGCAGCTTCTCCCAGTCAGTTACCTGAGCGTAACGTGGCTCCCCCACACCATGGGCAAAATGAGAGTATATCAGAGGCTGGTGGATAAAGATAGACTCATCTATTCCCTGCAAAAAGAGAGAGAGCAAGAGAGAAAGTGAGCGAGACAGATCATCAGTTACATTAACCCAAAATAAAACATAATCAAACTTTTAAATCTGACCTCAAAGTATCTCTTGCCAGTATCCAGCAGTATCTTATTGAAGAGCTCTACATCCTTCTCCTCCATCAGTTTGTCGGAGTACACACGAGAACACTCATGTAGCCAGAGATACACCAGGTCTATGGGGTAGCGCACATTCTCTGGCAAGGCGAAGAGAATTCCCTACACGTATATTAAATAATGAAAAATGATATTAAAAGTGATTTTCCACTGAATTGCTAAGAAATGATCCAAACATTAATGAAGGTTGTACCATACACATTTTTTCACTAAAATCTAAATAATACAGACAATAATACTGCACTGCAACGTACAACCTTAAAATTAGTCTAAGTGACCTCTATATAGACATGAGCTATTCAGGTGCTGAAACACACAGATACACCCACCCACCTGGAAGATGTTGGAGATGTCCCTGAGATTAAAAATGTAATGAAATCTGATGGCAGTGGGTAGAAAGTTCTGGGTCATTTTCTGGTGGAGGCAGATGGCAGCCTGTACTAGGGTCCCCACAGAGCGACACACTCCATAACTGTAGCCCCCCTGCTGTAGGTGACCGCTCAGAATGCTGCTGTAGATAGTGTTCAGAGCGTCTGCTCCCGGAAAGTGAACTGCAAACACAGAGAAGTGCCTCTGCAGAGAGAGAGAGACAGAGACAGAGAAAAAAACAGACAGAGAGAGAGAGAGAGAGAGAGAGAGTGAGAGAGAGAGAGAGAGAGAGAGGAGAGAGGGAGAGAAAGAGAGAGAGGAGAGAGGGAGAGACACTTGCTGACATTATACCTCGTAGCCATTTCTCTTAAGCACACTGAGGTTTTTGTGATATAGCTCAGCCCTACTCAAGATAGAGTGGGCTTTCACAGTGCTGAGACTTTAGCAGCTACAAACTCATTTGATCGAGTTAACCAATAAGGATATGTAATGTACATTTCAAATTTAAGTAAAATAGATTTCATCATATTATTGCCTATGATCTATAATATCCTAAGAATGTGCGTTGTGTGGTCATTGCTGTAGGTTACCTGCAGCCGAGGGTTGACTGAAAAGCTTCCAGCTGTTGGGTTCATGCAGGTAATGTACTGACAGTTATGAATCTCCTTTAGGACCAGTCTTTGACGATCATACCTGACAACATACAGAAACACACAATCAAGGTAGCTCTAGGTTATAATGTATCAGATGTTCCAATACAATACTGATGGCCTGTCAGAACACAGTCTTTATTTCTGACTCTTATTTACACACTCAAAGTCACCAATGAGAGTAGTCAAGATGTTGTCTGATGAGTGTGTGCGGCTGCACTGTTCCATAGGTGTCCACCTCCGGCATATTCAGATCATCTATGAAGTAGATTAGCTTCTTTGTGCCAGGAGGAGCAAAGTTCCGCCCTGCCTTCTTCTCCAAAGACTTTTCCAGCACCCCTGCCAGAAAAGACAGAACATAACATGTTACTGAAGTCAGTGAGTGGCGTTACTGTGATGGTTTGCGGAGACCAGCACACTGTGTTTTCATCAGTTGTTCTCTTGCATCCATATTGTGTTAGTGTTTGCATTTATGTGTGAGTCTAACATGCCCTAATCTAACTGTGGTTGTCTTCACTTACTCTGCAGCATAGCTGATGTGGTATAATAATTGAAGGGCACTTTGGCCACCATGTAATCCTCTTTCCGTTTGGAGATGGTGTCCCACACTAAGATGGTCTTGCCCACACCTGCATTTCCGACCAGCATCACTGGCTTGCCTTTCTCCAGCAGCAGCTCCATAAAGTATGACAGACGAATAGTCTCTGCTGAATGAACCAGCACCATCTGACCACACACACAGACAGCATGTTTTTTCTAATTCTACTGTTGTCAAAACAACAGACAAGGAAAGAATTTGTGATGAGGACACAGGAAAGATTTGCTTCTGAACACTCTTCCATGGAGGTCATATTATTGTAGTTGTTGCTGCACAGTAGAACAGTGCAACAGAGTCTGCTAAACCATCCTGAAGGTCTTTTATAATCAAACTGAGGTTTTGACTAGCAATCCTGCAAAGAGATCTCTCAGAAAGCTTGTTTGGTCTTCTAGACACCATCCACTATAGTTTTAAATGCATTACAAATTCAGGAAACAGTAATCTGAAAACACTTCTCCTTATATAGGCATCAACTCTATGACTGACTATTTCCCACTGCACCCACCAAAGACTTTCTCCAACCACTAGTGTAAGTTAATGTGTAAATACTCTATTTATATTATATATAGGTATATTCTTGATCTTTATATTTTCTTTAAATTTGCTTCTCCTGTGTTTTTTATGCATCTGTTTTACTAATGTGAGTTTTCACTTACGCTTATACCTGTGTAATGTGATTTGACAATAAACCTGATTTGATTTGGTTTGATTTGATTTGATTTGAACTGCTAAGCAGCTGCTTAGAGGAACCCATGGTTGCTGATTGTTTGGACAAGGTTTGATGAGTCAAAGGTTTTGTAAAGCTTTTAAAGTGGCATCACCTGATCTATTTAAACTTTATGTCTTTTGGAGAGTTAGTGCATGTGATAATAGTTGTACCTGCAGTGGGACATCTGGTTCCAGCTCAAAGGAAGGTGTGCGTTCACTCCAGGGTGTAAACCTCTTTGTGTTTGGGTCAATGTAGTAATCAAACACAGTGCCATGAGAGGGAAATTTCACTGCTCGCATCTCCTTACACCACCATCGACTGAATTCTGCACGATAGTCTATCAGCTAAGAGTGAGGGAGAAAAAGAAAGGGAGAGACAGAAAGATTATAGTTAGAGAGGACTAAAAAAAGGCTGAACAACAATATCAAAAATTTCAAAATGGATGACTCACATGATCTTGGAAGAGAGCACCCCCAAAAGCCCACACAGAGGCAAACACAAAGTAGATCTCATAGAGCTCACGAGGAGAGTCAGCAGGAGTGTTCTCGTCTGTCAGCAAACAGTCCAGCAGGCAACACAGAGTCTACGATTCACACACATTTTCCTATTAACTTCTCTGTGAGCGTGTCATCTGTACCATGTCAGAACCAACGAGCACATTTTATATGTTTATCGTATTTTTGAATGTATCTCACCTGCACCGTGCTGGTCTCGGGTATAGGTGTAATAGTCTTCAGGTTGCACCTGACCTGCTCTAAACAGTAGGGCACGTACTTATCAAATAGGATGGTCAGATTAGCTCGCTCAGATTGGGCCTTACGAGTGTCAATCCAACTTGTTACATAACTGAAAGCAAATGGAAAGCAATGATATTTAAATAGGATTTATTGTATAAGGCAGGCCAATGAAATGTATTAAGCTAATGGCTGTCACTCACGAGCTCCAGCCGAGGTCCTGTGGGTTGACATAGAGGATGCCTGCCCGGGATACAGTTGCTGGGGTGGCAGCTTTCAGGTGGCTGATTTCAAACAGCAGACGCATAGAGGATGTCAGGGAGATGCGCTCATTGCTAGCCAGGGTCAGCACCTAATATGCAAATACAGAGCAAAAGACAAAAGACATGCAAAATTAAATCTAACTTAACATGTAGATAAAAGCATATACACAAACAAAGTGTCAAGCAGAGCTTAGCAATACTATCCACAACAAAAGTGCATTTTAAGGGCACTTTTGTGTGTGTATATAGTTTGTGGTATATGCTTGATGTAGGGGGATATAATGCAAGTTGGGCTTTGTAGGCATATGATACCTAGTATACTAAAAACACTATAATTTCACTTAGTTGACACATAAATCTAATGGAATGTGTTTATGAATACATTTTGTTTTTATCTCATTCAATTTGAATTGATTTATTCCACTGTTTTTAAGTGGGACCCTTGTCCCTGTTGACGTCATTCCACATAAATTAAACCTAATCCTGTCCTAGGATATCAAAAGAACACACAACTGACTATCAGATTGTGTTTTGCTACATTTTTCAGTAACTTAACTGGCGTTGCCCTTTAAAATTTTAAATCCAACTGACAAGCTACCAGCTCTCTTATATGTAAATATCCAGTGCAATATTGTGACTGACCTTGTTGTCGTCCATGACTGTATTCAAAGATTCTATCCACATTGGATCGATGTCACCATCCAGCACAATCCACTTTGGACCATCATGAGATAAAGCAGACAGCTCTCTCATGGTTGAGGAGAAAAGACCTTAAATGTACATTTTCACACAGACATTTGTTAAAAATGGGTATAATCAGTACAGCAATAATACAAACAGACACCCGCCCATGTGTGCACACATGCACACTTACCATCTTTCCACTCTCGTGTGGCAGGGTGCAGGAATCCAAACAACTCGTCCGTGGTCACAGCTTTAGGGTTGATGTCAGTCCACACTGGTTTCAGCTTCATGTTGGAATAAGTCTTATGCAGCGTCTTCAAAATCTGGAGCAGAGGGAACAAACACCACAGCTCACATCGATCTCTTACTGTGTCGACACTTTGTCAAGAATGACTTTTGGTCCTACCTGGCTTTTCCCTGTTCCAGGTCCACCAACCACAAAGACAGAATGCCTGACTGCTAAGAGCTCCTCTAACTGAGTCACCTGCAGACAGTCAGACAGTAGCTATTACAACGTAAGGTCATTGGAAAATAATACTGCATTTACACAACACCCTGCCATGTCACATGTTTTCCCTCAATGTGGGTCATCGGTCAGAAGTGAAACTCTGCTGACCTTGAGGATGAAGTTCTCCTCAGGCTGCAGATGCAGTTCACTGACTGCCTGGCGTACATGCTGCTCCAGCTGCAAGTCCCGCTTGCGTGGGACATCCAGAAGAGGGAACAAGTCACTGATTAAGCCCAGGAATATTGGCACATCGCTTGTCACAATCTTTGGCAGGTTGAAATCCCGCAAAGCCCGCATCAGCACCTTAATAACATACCCACATTATTATCTGTGTCTGACTGAGTTAGATAAGCAAGTCTTTTGAATTTCAAGCAAGTACTTTGAAAGTATTTGAAGTCACAGTCATGAGGCCTGGTTCCTGTAACAATAAGTAGCAGTCTGGAGGTGATGAAGTGATATGCACTACCATTAAGTCAATCATTTATTATTTTATCTGCTTCATCGTGATGGATGCAGTGCCTACATGGAATTTAGCACAGCCAATTCACCTACCATATACATTTCTGGGAAGTGGTAGGAAACCTAAATTCCTCAGTGGGCACATGGGCAGGGATCAAACCCACAAACCCAGGTGCCTGGAGCTGTGTGTCACTCTCCACTACCAACACCATATTCACCTGAAGTCAGCATCTTGTTTTATGATAATGTAGCTTTAGTATTGTATCTTTAAAAATCTGAATATTAAGCTCGGAAAAAATTTTAGTTAAACAAGGTAAACCTTGTACTTCTTCAATTTAAACTGAAATATTTCAAGCCTTTTTGTTTTACTTTTAATCAGTACGGCTTATTGCATATTGCAATCAGAAATCCAGTTTCTCAAATTTGATTTTGAATAAATTACTCAAACAACATTAAAACAAAAAAGACTTGAAATATGTTATTTTAATTGTAGTGAAAATCCTTTATGAACAATTATTTGCACAATATTTACATGTTTTGAGATGCGCTAGTAGCAGTCGAAAGGCTTTCCCAGCTGTATGCATATATCGGGGTGTAAATTTAATGAGTCAAGTTCTGTTTTGGTTAGGCCACATTTTCAGAACAGTGAGGTTCACGCTTTATCACTTCTTCCAGCTCTCACATATGCCAAGAAAATAGACTATAAGGGATTTAGAAAAAAGTCAAAACTTTTCAGTATGAGCATCCCAGTGCTGCAATGCAGGAGGATCGTAAATAACAGCTCCTAAGAGAACCTGCTCCTCTGGATGGCTCCTGTCTTCCCTC
Source organism: Acestrorhynchus altus (assembly GCA_034509495.1). Lineage (NCBI taxonomy): Eukaryota > Metazoa > Chordata > Actinopteri > Characiformes > Acestrorhynchidae > Acestrorhynchus > Acestrorhynchus altus. Next base: position 21,496,581 of record CM067504.1, on the reverse strand, counting down.
TTCAGTGACCCAGCCACAACCAACACTGATTTTATCGCACGCAGACCCCAGTCATAGTGATCCTGAAAAGGCAATTCAACACAATGCTTCATTAACCAGGCAAAGCTGAGATAATCTGAGGTGGAAATATCCATTCTAGAGAACCATTAAAGTAACCAGAATCAGAAATACTTTATTAAATATTATGTAATTATTTATTTATTAATTATTATATACATGTATAATTACACACAAGAATAAACAATAATATAAAACATTACAGCCCACATTACAGTTATGCAGATGCATTTGTTGTTTTCAATGTTAATTGTCACAGCATGTTTTGGAAACTGAACTCAGGTCCATTAGTTTAGATAGATAGATAGATAGATAGATAGATAGATAGATAGATAGATAGATAGATAGATAGATAATATAACATAACTGGGCTAAAATTAATGTTAAACGTTTGCCTGTGAACAAGCGATTTGCAAAAATCCCTGTTCTCTGTATCCCTCACCTCTAGTGCAAAAAATTCAAACATGATATTTTACTCATGTATTCTTCAAAAAGATTTAAAATGTCGGTCTCCTAGAGCCATGGTTATGTAACATTTGTTCTTTATGCATGTCATTTAATTCACTGTAAAGTTGAAAGAAACTGGAAATCATTTTGTTAACCTAAGAAGTCTTGAATGGACAAAATAGAATGTGTTGTACTCAGTGCATCAAGTAGAAACAATGAGTCAGAAGTTAAGCAATTTTAACTTAATGTCCTGTTAGTACAATGTTTTTACTTGGCTTTTTAAGGCAGAAGGTGAACTTTTGTTTCAAAGTTTAACCAGCTTGAAATGTTACACTGTGTTAACTTCCGAAAAGGCAGTGGCTCTAAGTTATTGCATAAAACATTAATAAATTAAAAATAAGGTTTTTGGTCAAATGTTTGAAGCATGTAAACATCTCTGAGTGAGATCTAGTCAGACTGAAGTACCCCTCCTCACATGGAAGGGTTGCAGCTTAGCTTCTCATGTAAAACAATATGGATCAATTCATCAAGACTTCAGATTTGGAAGACCAAGCACCTGTTTGGACAGCAGCTCCTTGCAGAGTGTGTAGAGGCTGATAAACTTGCGTGCCAGCAAACGAGCATCTATGAAGCCCTCTGCCACCAGCATGATCTCACAGATCAGTTCAAAATCAGGAATCACCATGGCACATGGCCTGATATCAAACACATACAAAAAAAACAACATTTTTATCTCTGAGAATGAAGTCCATTTCAATACTTTGGTGTACTTTGAAACAAAATACTTTATTTTCTACTTTCTATAACAGACAGAATGAGTTGAAAAGGGGACAGGCAGAACCTGAAAAGCGCTTTGAGGTTTTCTGGCAGTTCAGTTCTGCCAGCGTATCCCGGGTTCAAGGTGATAAAAATCCCAACAGTTGGCTTCAGCTCAATGTCCTCACCCAGGAAATGGAACCTGATCAGTGTAATGGAATGAAACAGAAAGATAGCCATTTAAATATTTGCATAGCCTTTTTTTTCCTAATAAGTCAAAATTCACAATTGCTCTTCCTTCAAAGTCACAGCTCAACCACAATGATACACACATGACTTGGTCTGACCTGTGTTTCTTGTTGCGAACAGCATCTTGGATAGTTTTGACCTGCACAGCAACCACAGACAAGACCTCCACAGAGATCCTGTTGAACTCATCAAAGCATCCCCACACCCCTGTCTGGGCCAAACCCTTATAGATGTTACCTATGGACTGAAAGATGGAGGAACAGAAGTAGAAAGTGAGGACATGAAATGCCAATCACCATTATTCCACTGATTCTGCTCAATGCCCCGTTACACCACATCTCAGCACCCATTACTCCATCCCATCTCCTGAAAGTTCCATTAGTCTACTTCCATTCTCCTCAATAGTCCATTACTGCCCAAAATCTTCACCCCATCTCCACCAAAAACCACCAATCTCCGCCCGCACCTCTTCCAGACCCCATTACTCCTCCCCCACCTCCACCAAAACCCATTACTCCTTTAATGTCTCATTTCAGACAAGTTGAACACAGAAATCCTTCTGCCTTGCATACCTGTCTTATGCCATTAATATTGATTGTCAGACCTCAGATAACAAATGAAGTAGATAAATCATCACTTAGAGTAATTAGTAGAGTATGTCTACTTAGTAAAGTAATGCTTTTAGTGAACCTCTTTCAGAAAAATTAAAGGCTTATTCAAAAGAAATAATGGAGATCAAGTAAATTTGACTGTTCTCACAGCAGTATATGCTTATGAGCCAGTGTTTATAGGTTTATAATTTCACTATCATTGTATCCTTGAACTCTGTGTCAACAGCCCACCTTGTAGTCCATCTGTTCCGAGCAGTTGAATACATAGACCATAATGCCAAGTGAGCGGCCCAGGTCCTTTGTGGTCTCTGTCTTGCCAGTGCCAGCCGGGCCAGAGGGGGCACCACTCATTGTCAAATGCAGAGACTGAGTCAGAGTAATGTAACATCTGCATATGATTTTGGAGAGAGTGGAGGAAAATAAATGACAGCATTAACTTTAGCAGCACAGTCTGGTTGTAACAGTAGTATTTCAACTGAATATAATTTTGCACAGCTACACGTTTGTTGCCCAAGTTTTAGTCAAAGCACTGAAAAAGCATGTGTATGCGTCTGGGCTTAACCAACCGATCAGTGAGTGGCGTTATGACCAGCCGGTTTGTGTTCCCCAAGTATTCATATGAAAACTGGAACTGGGCATCACATATGTTAACATAGCAGTGTTTCTGCTTCTCATCCCAGCGATGCCGTAACTGGGACAACCAAGCAAATGCCTGTCCGTTCGTGACCTGTTCAATACACAATGAGCACGCCATGAAAATATTTTCCAAAAACACACTCTAGCGCAAACATGGAATCACTGATGCCATACAATTACCTTCTGTGAGATAAGTTTGGCCACCACATCCCGAGCATGAACATCGATGGTGCAGAGGGTCATGATTTTTTGCCTGTCTCCAGGGGTCAGCTCACCCAGAAGCATGTTTATCAGAGAGTTCAGCTGGCTGATCTGAAAAATAATGACATAAATAAACACGATATTAAAGAATTATTCCTATAGATCTCATTAGTCTGGCAGGACCTGGAATGAGCTCAGAATGAAGAGTGCTGAATTTCTTTAAATAGAGAACTCATGCAGGGAAAAACATAAGCTCTGCTATAGTATAGTATACGTAGTTTTGACTCCTGTAATTATTCCTGAGTTTTACCAGATAGTGCTGCTGTCCTGTTGTTGTGTCCTCCCAGCGTTATGTGTCAAGTAAGTAAATATGCAAGTGAGAAAATAAGAATATAACCTGTTTTTTATTGTAGTCTTTCAGCGCTGTCTCAAAACCCTCCTCCACCCGTTCAAAAGCAATACCAACATCAGTTGCCCACCAAATCTGACTACCCGTCAGTGCCACCTGAAACACAGAGACACATTTGCACACACCTTGCAACAATTTTTACAGAAACATGTCTACAGACGGAACATGTCTACAACTACAACAAAAATACTGTGTGCTTAACTATTCACCCCCTTATGTCAGTACTTTTGAGCCCCCTTTTGTGGCAATTACAGCTGCTAGCCACTTTGGATAAGTTACTACGAGCTTGCCATATTTTGCCACTGGGATTTTTGCCCATTCCTCAAGACAAAACAGCTCCAGCTCCTTCAAGTTAAATATATTCTGCTGGTGGACAGCAATCTTCACAAATTCTCAATTGGATTAAGGTCTAAACTTTGACTAGGCCATTCCAATACATTTACACATTTCTCCTGAAACCACTTGAGTGTTGCTTTAGCAGTGAAACTCCATCCCAGGCTCAAATCACTGACAGACCACAACAGGTTTTGCTCAAGAATATCCCTGTATTTAGCACCATCCATCTTCCCTGAGACCAGTCCCTGCTGCTGAAAAACATGCCCAAAGCATGATGTCCAAAGCATGCCACTACCATGTTTCACTCTGAATAGTGTTCTTACATGACGAGATGTGTTGGTTTTGTGCCAGATGTAGCGTTTTCCTTGGTGGCCGAAAAGTTCAGTTGTGGTCTTCCTAAATATATTTGTAAAGTCTTCCACATGCCTTTTGGAAAGGCAAGCCTTCCTATTTTTGTCTGTAAGTAAAGGCCAATCTTTCACAAAGCCCAGCTCTATGGAGTGTGTGGCTTATTGTGGTCATACGGACAGATACTCCAGTCTTAGCTTGGGAACTCAGCAGCTCCTTTAGGGTCTTTGCTGCTTCTCTGATTAATGCTCTCCTTACCCGGTCTGAGAATTTTGGTGGGTGGCCCTCTCCTGGCAGGTTTGTTGTGTTACCATATTCTTTACATTTAATTATCTAATGATACAGGGCAGCACAGCAAGAAGGACCTGGGTTCTTCTAAGCGATTCAGAAAATGGATGGATGGATGGATGGATGGATGGATGGATGGATCTAATGATAAAAGATTGGATAGTGCTCTGGGGGATCATCAGAGATTTGGATATTTTTATAACCCAACCCTGACTTTTACTTCTTCAACAATAACAGTAATAATGAAACTATAAATTGAACTATATGAACATCTGAACATCACCTACACATACAGACCTGCACACATACACACACACACACACCAACCTGTGCAGGATAATCTAAGAGCCACTGATCACGTGGTTTGTCCTCATACCCAGACACAGCTTCAGAGATTTCATGCCTCACTGTGGAGCGCATGGCCAGCTCCAATCTACCCAGCCAGCATTCAGCCTGACAGACAGAAATGAATATTTAAAGAACTAATTTCTGTATCATTTATTCGTTTAAGTGATAAATTAGCGTTGTTGACTGTGACACTGCAATGACGAGACCAATTTAAAGATGAATATAAATAAAAAATGCCTGTTTTTCCTGATATATATACACATGGACCATGCAATTTGTGCTTTGAGACACCACTAAAGGACCCTTTATACACTGCACCTCTGCACAAACTAAGAAATACATAACCATCACTGAAAGAATCGTGCGCTGAGGCAGTAGAGTAATATAATAGCAGTATTACCTAGTTCTCCCCAAAGTTGTGTAGTGAGGTACCAGAGTTACATGTTGAGCCCAGAGAAGAAATGATAGAGATGTTATTCTCACTTTGTATTTGATCACAGGGCCTTGATTACAGCAGTAACATGCTGGTAACCCATTTACATGCAAACCCTTACATTGTGCTTTGTTATGCTCTTCTGGGCTTTTACTGCAGCTTCTGTCATTTGTTTTGGGGCTCTTTCCCTTCAGTGATATGTTTAGGAAGTGATTAATACAGGACTAGAGGATGACCAACACAAACAGTGCAAAAACCGATGAGCTTCTGTCTCTGACTTGGAGCAAGTTGATAAGAGTGTCTAATAGAGTGGACAGAAAGAGGACACATTACTTAAACACTGCAGCAGTACTGCTCTGTCACTGCAGTTGTGAAAATGACCTACCACCTACATAATACCTGCTCTGTGGTGGTCCTGTGTGGTTCTGGCCATTGAAGAACAGGAAAACAGGGTGAAAGGAGGCTAACAAAATATATAAAGAAACACACATATATATATACACATACAGATACAGTACATGCTTACAATGTGTTTATGGTTACCTGTCCCTCACACACACAGGACTCCGAGAAGGGGACATACTCTCCCTCCCTGCTGTACATCCCCACAGCAACCTCAATCCGTCCTTCTTCGACATCTTCATCCTGATCTTTAAACTTCAAGTCAGCCAGGTTATCAAAAAGCTTCAGCAGATGCCGCGTAACCTACACACACACCATTTTTATACAAGCAGAATTTACCTGATGTGTCTTTGTCCAGCAGTTGGTGACAGTGAACCTCGTGAATTATCCTAAACATAGACAGCTGAACCAAGTGCATAGCATGCCTGGACCATTCTACATGCTAATGCGTGTGCTATTATGAGCTACCTGTCTGGGATGTGTTCCCTTGGAAACAATCTCCAGTAGGTCAGCAGCAGAGACGAAGTAGAATCGTGGAAAAGTCAAGCGCTTTGTTTCCAGATACTCAGCAAGAGCTTTCTCACACACAGACAACCTGGGAATGCACACAGAGTTAAAAGGTAGAAAACAAACAAATAATAACCATACGTGATTAATAATTATAAGTAATTAATAACAGGTGTTTAGGTCACTTCTTCTTAACATGGCACACACCTTTGTTGCAGTGTCTCAAGTTCCTCCAAGTAGCCTGGCTTGTTGGTGACTTCAATCACATTTGCATTTTTGACAGCATTTACAATCAAATCCTGGTGACACAACAAACATCAAACAATAGTGTACAGCATATCCTGTCACTTTCACTTTTTGTTTCTCTCTGTTCTCTGTTCATCCTACCTACCCAGAGAGTGAGGCCATTTATTATGTCTGAGATTCCCAGCCACGGACAGCTGTGGTATCACTGCGTACTGAACTAGCTTATTAGGCAATGCATTGATACTGCATTTTATTCATTTTGCTGTCATAAATTCCATTTTTCATAAATATTTACACATTCTAGACATCACCCCAGAATTCTGATATTGGTGCCTCTCTAATTAAATACCATTACAAAATATTTCATAGCTTTTTGGTGTATCCAAACAACTGTGGTACCTGGAAGTCCAGGTGGATGCCTTGGAAACGCTCAGCATCCTGGGCCAGCTGGTTGCGAATGTCTTCTGAGTTGGTGAAGATGCTCTGTAGGTGAGCCCAGGTGCGCTGCACAGCCAACCAAATGCCAATCACCAGGTCTGCCAGCATCAACCTCCGCTGCCAACCACTCACCTCTGCCAGAAAGTACTCCACATGTTTACTCATCAGGATGTTCTGCAACTGTACCTGTAAGAACACACATATATACACAAATGCACTTACAATATATTGATTTAGTGGTGAAATTGGCAAACCAATTTGAAAAAATTTGTCCTATTTCAACCAAAAACAACCAACTTTGGAGCCAAAACATTTTATGTCCATTTTAATGTTGTCAAGTGTTGCTATTTGACCAGCAGTCTGTACAACAATTGACAGGGTTCTGGAAATTGTTCTGCACAGATCAAGACATAATCAGCAAGCTGATTGGTTCATTTTTTAATGAGCAAGATTTTATCTGTAAGCAGCAAGCTGGCTGGCTCATTTTTGGTAAAGGATGGGACTTAATCCGTAATGAGAAAGCTGATTGGCTCATTTTGTTGAAGTGCATGACTTCATACATAATTAGTAAGCTGATTGACTTTTGTTCTTGAAGAGCAAAATTATATCCATAGCCAGCAAGCTCATTGGCTCTTGTTTTGCTGAAAGGTATAGAAGCTCTATTTTACTGTAGAAAATGATTTTATTTTGAATTCTACTGTGGAGCCACAAGAGGGCAGTAAAAAACTGCATGTGCTGCACTGACCAATTTTAGGCTGACCTGGGGCCAGTTTTTTCTCTAAAACAGAAATTAATATTAAGAAAAAACTGGCCCCAGGTCAGCCTGATATATATATATATATATATATATATGTTATATATATATATATATATGTATACACACAGTTTTACCAAATATTTTATATATATAGGATACAATTTTACCAAATATATATAGGATATATATCAGATAAAGGATTAAGTGTTTTTTTCTGAGAATGATGATTTTCACCAAGATAAACAACATGCAATCTGAAATGGGATGTCCAAAATTTTGCATTCAACTGTATATCTCCAACTTTATAGCCCCACCTGGTTGTCCTCCAGAGTCTCAATTAGGTTCTCATCAGCTTTAAGGAGAGGGGTTCCAGTGCTGGAATGAGTCTCATACGACAGAGACATGACTGACCACGTCTGTTTGATCTCACCAAGAACCTACACACACAAGCACATAGATATAATCATATATTACTGTTATACTGTCTAAACACTCTCCACTGTTATTGTCTCATATTTACCTTCTCAATGGCCATTTCTTTCACTGCTTTATCCACAATGTTCTTCACTTCTTCCTCCACACGGTGGAGCTGCAGCTCCAATAGATCCCCCAGCGTGGTGTTCTCATTCATTATAAAGCTAACCTACAGAAAAAGTGAGACTGAGCGTGGGAGCAATAAAGGTTTTGTTTGCATGCCTTTTTTTTTTTTTTAAAGAACTGCTGGTAAAGATGAGTGTAGTTTAAGTCAAGTTTGAACCAAATAGATACAATATCAAACCAATCTGATCTACTGCCACATGCCTGAATGCAAGATTAATTTGTTTGAATGCTTTATAGATAAGTGGAGAAACTTATGCCTCTCAATACGTTATTGTCAACAGTCACCAAGTGATCAGTCAGGATATGTGAGACTGCAAAATGTGGGGAAAACAGTAAAAGTAAGGAAAAATCTTGAGTAGGAGTGTCCAAGTTTTTGACTGGTACAAGAGTTGTCCATCAATAATGAGACTTCCTTAACTTCTACATTACAGTCCTGTACTGAGGACTCAAACAGAAATCTCCAATCGTTCCAGCCATGTTCAAACTGTATTACAGATGTAGTACCCCAGTGGTGCGCATGAGCTGTTGCCAGTGTCGCTCCCGGACTGCTAGGTTCTGCAGTTCATTAACAGCTCTCAGTGATGTCAGCAAGTTTTTGACAGTCGACTCCAGTCCAGTGTAGACATCCCACATGCGGACCTCCTTATCTATAGTCTTCATCTCCTGCATACACACAACCCGCAACTTCACTCATACATCATACTTTCATCTACAATACACACAAGCCTTGTGTTTTTCAAATTGACTACTTGCCTATTAATATTACACATACACTATATGAACAAAAGTATTGGGACACCTGCTCATTGTCTTTTCTCAAACTAAGGGCTTGTCCTGCTTTTGTTGGAGTAACTGTCTATACAGTCCAAGAATTATTTTTTATTAGTGTCATAATATGACCGTTAGAAAGAGGGTCCTCATTTGTGTCCATAAACATTTAGAAATAAAAGTGTATCTGTATTATATGTGAAAAAATGATGTGTAAATATATTCTGTACAGGAATAACATTTGTGACCTGTACCTTAGCAAACCTCCTGAGCTCCATATCCATCTGCTCCACATTGATCTCCTTCCATGGTGTCTTAGTCCAGTCTGAGATACTTGACTGCATTTCCCAGCATGCCCACAGAACAAAAGGTTAAGAGGTTAAGAATATTCTGATATACGTAGGGTATGAAGTAGAGAGATGTATGGAGATGAAATTTTGGAGATGTGAATTAGACGTTACTGACTAAAGTAAAAGACATTTTTATGTGTCAAATTCTGGTCCCAATTTAGAAGTGATGACAAGCCACATTAGGACTCTCCCTCCATCACTGCCACTGCATTTTTGTTAGGTAGTTAAAACACAAAGAGGAAAGCTCTGATACAGCATCTAGCAGATGCTTATGTTTTAAATACTTTAAGGCTAAAAAAACCCAATGTAACATTTTTGTCACAACGAGATCACAACTTGTATTTCATCAATTAGTTCTAGAAATGAGGTTAACGATGACATATTGTTAAAGCATTTGAAGGGTTAAATGGGTTTGAACCTTTAGATGTAAAGGTCTAAAATGAGTAGCTTTGTCTTGAGGACTGACCAAACACACCATCGTTTTGTAAATGAGGTTCACACATTTGCAAACTCCTGTAACACATGCAGGAGGTTCAGCATGTGTCATTTAAGATGTCATGAGGTAAAGTAAGGAACAAAGTGCTGTAAGTATCTGTCTACATCCTTTAAAGGTTCTGGGACATATATGTCTCTGTGGGTCCTTATGGGTTAATATGTAAAAGAGACCAAATGTTAGTGTTAGTGTTTACCTTGACAAATATCACCATATCCCAGACTGCTTTAAGTAGGATAAGATCAGAGCGACACTGGCGGAGCTGTTTGTAGTCAGGGAAACTGACCTCGAACAGATTTGCAGTTTCCTGCAGCTTAAGCATCTCACTCTCCAGATGAGCAACTGTGCGGTTGGTCTGCACATACACACAAACAGATATACACATATATGGAATATGCTTCTCATAGATTTAAGACAACATTATGTGGCATTTTTGCACCTGAACAGCTCCTAACATGTCCAGACTGTAGGGGAACCCAGGGGCAAGAAATGCTAATAGAATGCAAATGCAAAAAAAACACACAGCTAAAGGAGCACCTTGTCAATAAGCTTGTATGGTTCTTCTATGTTGATTCTGAAGATGGGTTCCAAGCGAAACTGCTCTCTAAACTCATGCTGCTTAATCTACAAAAAAAGACAGAGAGATTAAAACCATACCAGGAGAACTGTTTTAGAGTGAACTTTCATGTACAACATTCATGTGCGTCAAGAAGCAGTTGAAATACTGCCTATTTAAAGAACATCTCCCAAGTTGTTCATTTATTTATTATCACCTTTGTACTTTAATTACAGGCATGCTTCATTTGACCTTAAGAAGCTTAAATTAGCCTGATGCTTGGGATCCAGGCACTCCTGAAACACTTAAAATTTGTGCACATTCTAGAAGATACAGGTAATTGTACTGACAAACAGGAGCAAATATAACTTGCAGCTGTGTTTCAAATCCACTGCAAAAATATATTAGCAATATTTAGACATTTGCCAGTGTCATAATACTATTTAACTAATTTCTAGACATTGTATGTTCTGAGTTTAACTTTTGATTCATTTTACTTGCAAGTTGCTGATGTCCAATGGAAAATAGGTAAAGGAGAACGTAAAATAGCTGTTAACTTTGAATGGAAGTGTGAAGTAAGAGTAACTAACAGTCATTTTTATTGGTCTATTCATCCAGTGTATTATAGATATGAGGACAAATAGTAGTTTCTCAAGGTTAAATTATTTAGGTAAAAACATGTTCTGTAGTCGATGTAGATGATTTTAACCATTAAAGCCTGAACCACTCAATAATTGCCAAGAAAAAAATATTTTAACTCTTTTAACTATGCTTTTAAATTATTTTTAAAATATATGAAATATAGGACTTATTTTGAAGTGTATTCATTGCCTTTTTCATTCTAATTTTTCTGGGGCATTCAGTGCACACAGTCCACCACAGAGCAAAAAACGTGTATCTGAGGTTTACAAATCACAACATGATTAGACTCTAATTAGACTCAGAATATACTCTATCTAGGTAAAAAAAAACTAAAAACAGCAGTAAAACCAGAAGTCCCTCACCTCAAAGCGGACACACTTCCTACGGATGACGGAAACCTCATTGGACTGCAGCGGAGCAACCTCATGTTTTACAGTGAAGGCCACCTTCTTCAGATTTTTCCATTTATCAGGCAGCTCCTAAAGAGGATCATGAATGAGTATGGTTAGAGCAGGGATGGCTAATTCCTATCCCAAAAAATTCTGCTAAGTGTGGCGATATCTTGCAGATGTTTTTAATTGCTGAGTTAAATCGGGTATTTCAAGGAGACTTGTCATTCATATCAGATGTGGTACATGAGGTGGAACAATATTACGTACTCAAGGTCCCAGTTACACAAAAAAGATAAACAAAAATATAATGTACATACAAGTATTCACCGCCTTTGCCATGAAACTCAAAATTGAGCAGAAGTTGTTCCTCAGTCTAGTGGTTCTACACTTCATGTTCTGCAACCTCCTGCCCAATGAAACCAGGGTAAAAAAAGTGTGTGCTGAATGAGTGGGCTCCTTCATGATGCAGGTGGCCCTCTTCCTGCATCTGGAGGTGTAAATGTCTGTGATAGTGTGGCTGAATACAACAGTCCTTTGTAGCCTTCCCCACCCTCTGCAAAGCTTTCCTCCCTACAGTAGAGCAGCTTCCATGCCACACATTGATGCTGGAGCACAGAACGCTATGGAAGGAGGTGAGGACTGAGCTCCACCTCCTGCCTGTAGCCATTCACTGCTGCCTGCAAACTTTACAGTATAACAGTCTGGATAGGTAGGTCAGTAGTCATATGTGAGCAGTAAAAACAAGAGAGAGCTCAACACAGCCCTGAGGAGAGTCAGTGCTGAGGATTATGGTGGAGGAGATGACACCATGTCCTGACAGACTGCGGCCTGTTGGTCAGAAAGGGAGGGGCTCAGAGAGTTTGAACCAGGGTCTGGGGAATCAAGGTGTTTAAAGCAGATGTGAAGTCATGGGCTTTCTGAGATAACCCTGGTTGTCTGAAACAGAAGTGAGGTATCTCACTATGGGAAATGCCCTTTGCATGACCAACCATAGAAGCACCACTGACACCATTACCTCACACATGGTGGCTGTGACAGTGCGTACAGGACTTTGGAGAGGTCCCATGATAGAACCTTAGACCTTACAGGTTGAGTATATTCGACATGCACCCCTCATAAACCTTAATGGTGGAAAAAGGTTTACTTCCATCTATCAATCTTTGCAAGAAGCACAGCACAGATTAGACTGCTGAACTTCCTTGTTCAGCGACAAAACAGATTATGCTCATATAGAGAACAGTTCAGTGGAAGTCAGCACTCCAGGACCAGGGTTGGATAGAATAATGCTGAACCCGTTACTGTTATTATTCTGTGTACAATTTTTGCATTTGGGAATGGTGTGAACATGTGGCTCTGTACCTCAAGCAGAGAGTAGATATGCTCTGGTAGCTGTTGGCCGTAAGTCTTCAGCAGGTCTGCAGTAGATTTGAGTGGTTTAAATTGTTGCTCTGTGTTGTGCTGTCTATCTCTGATTGCCATCAGGTGGCCCATAATGTCCACCAGCTCAGCATAGTCTCCATCCCTTACACTCTTCCCCAAACCATGTTCAGCGTTCTCAATGAAGCTCGCCAAGTCCTGCACACTGAGGAAAAGAGAGAAAGAGAGAGGGTGAGATACAAAGAGACAGGGAATCAGAAATACATTTTACTGTTTGTCTTTTTAACCATAATGACCCATCAGTATGTCCTGTCACCTATCAGTGACGTGGTTCAGCAGGTGCTCTTTGAACATCCAGCTCCATTTCTTGATGGCGCTCATGAGGGACATTTTAAAAGGTTTGATGTCCACTTGAAACCAGCCGCAGAACACCCTCTTTTCTTCTAGCACCTGTACCTTCTCATACAGACTTTCAAACTCATTGATCTACACACACACCCATACACACATATTGGCATACAAACATGCGATGAAAGACAATTCATAATATGTCAGATGTATTTTCCAATATAATACAGTGTAGAGACAGAAATTACAGTTACAGTTAGTCTAGCTTCTGTGTCATTTGTACTCACAATAGTCAGAAAACAATCATCTTGAGTTAAATTTAGCACAAAATGTTGCTAATGTTTCTTACAGTTTTCAGCTTTCCGTTTCAATTTTTGGGAAAATTCATTTTGCACTACAATAACATAACCATGTGAAGTAATATGTCATCTGTTCTGTGCTATATATATATATATATATATATATATATATATATATATATAGTTTTCTTATTTGAGGTCCCTCCCATCCGATGCCACTAAAAATTAGCAGTGTACTGTGATACTGAGAAATGTTAATATTCTGTGTTGGTATTCGGTTGATTTACTGCCCCCTTATAGCCGGATTTGAGTTAGGTATTTTTTTGCCAAAATGTAAGTCAGTGAGTACAGCAGAGAGACAGTGTTTCAATGTTTTTAAGCCTTGGAGTATCTTTGTCCATAAGTAGACTACTGTTATTATATCAGAACATTGTTTTGAAAAGAAACAATCGATGTTGTGTTGCTATGCATAATGTTTCTGTGTTAGCCATAACTTGGCTGAATGTGTTTCTAGCTTGCCTTATACAGGCACTCTAATGCTAATAAGTAATAGCATAGAGTGCTAACAGGCTTCTCCAGGTTATTGTGTGAGCAGGTATGGGTTAATTCTGCAACATGTTTAGTTGACATGGTTCATACATTTTTCTTTAATTTATGTGTTTATTTAAAGACCAAATATGCATGTAAATTGTGCCAAATATTGATTATATTTTTATGTTTATTTTTTCAGTTTTACAAAATAAAAGACAAAACGCTAGCAAAGCCTGAAGTCTTTTTTGTCAGATATCTGTCTAGCATGGTCCAGAACGCATATGCAAGGACAGAATGAGCAGCATTCGTCACATTCCCACCCACAACATAGATATTTCAGCCCAGTCCTGCCTGAGATCCCACAGACCTGCCTTAGTCAGCTTAACTGTGGTCAGTTAAGTCAACTTAACTGTGGTGTATCTGACTTTCTGTAAACTGAGGCTGACTGACCATTTATACCACCATTTCTGTAGCACAACACATAATTTGTGTTGTTCACATAATTGGTTGCTTCATAAATATTTAGAATGAGTTTATTTTCTTATTATTTAGCTGTGTTAGTGATGCATGGTAATTATATGTATATAATATATATACAGTATATAATGTGTATATAGTTGGGACATTGTTTAAAACATGATATAAAAACAGAATATGATGATTTGCAAATCCTTTTTGACCTATAGTCAATTGAATGCACTAAAAAGACCAGATATTTAACAGACAAACTTTATTGTTTTTGCAAATATTCGCTGCCTGCAACATATTCCAAAAATTTGGGACAGGGGCATGTTTACCACTGTGTTACATCACTTTTCCTTTTAACTCAATAAGCGTTTTGGGAACTGAGGACACTGATTGTTGAAGCTTTGTAGGTGGAATTGTTTCCTATTCTTGCTTGATGTAAGACTTCAGTTGCTCAACAGTCCAGGGTTTCCGTTGTCGTAATGTGCCTCACATTTTCAATGAGGCACAGGTCTGAACTGCAGGCAGCCAGTCTAGTACCCGCATTCTTGTACTACGAAGCCACACTGTTGTAATACATGAAGAATGTGGCTTGGCATTATCTAAGCAGGGACATCCCTGAAAAAGATGCTGCTCCAAAACCTGCATATATCTTTCAGCATTAATGGTGCCGTCTGAGGGATGGAGGGTGATAGGCTTTCAGTGTTGCTTTTCGGCCTTGCCGCTTACTTGCAGATTTCCCCAGATTCCCTGAATCTTTTGATGATATTATGGACTGTAAATTATGAAATCCCTGAATTCCTTGCAATTGCACATTGAGAGACATTGTTCACCCCATCCTTGCTTTAGGGGACGCTCCCTTTATACCCAATAATGACACTCAACTGTTTCCAATTAACCTGTTCACCTGTGGAAAGTCCCAAACTAATGTTCTTTCACAGTCTTTTGTTTCTCCTGTCCAAACTTGTTTGGAACATGTTGCAGTCATCAATTTCAAAATGAGTGAATATTTGCAAAAAACAAAGTTTATTTGTTTGAACATTAAATAAATTGTCTTTGTAGTATATTCAACTGAATATTGGTTGAAAGGGACTTGCAAATCATTGTATTCTGTTTTTATTTCTGTTTTGCACAATGTTCTGTTTTTATTTCTGTTTTGCATAATGTCCCAACTTCAATGGAGGTTCAGGGGGATGTAGGAATTTCTACATGTATATGTTGCACTCACTGGGTTGGTTAACACCTGCTCTTGAATATGACACTGAAATTCAGTCCTACACCACAAGATGCAGTGAAGCAACCCATGAGTGTTGCAGGAATGCAGACCTCTACATGGGGCCAACTGTTCTTCAATGTGTCACTGGAAGTTCCTTACCTGTTCTTTGAACTGGTGTAGTTTGGGTGGGTCCTTCGCCAGCTCATAATCAGCATAAAGCTCCACCTCTTCTGTTGAAAGGGCATGACCATATAGTAAGAACTGCCTCATAAACTCCAACCTGTCTCCAGACCACAGGTAGCGATAGGCATTGAAGGAGTTCTGGAATTCTTTGACCTTAGTGATGGCAGCACGGGCACGGCAACGAATCAGTTGAGCCAACTCAGATAACTCTGGCACCTGGTTTATATCCACCTGCAGTGGAACAATACACACACACACACACATTAATTATGTATTAGTGCATCTCCAAGTACAAATTCCTGACTATTGCTAAATATGTACCATATATTTAAAATTGCACATTTACTATAGTAAATATTAAAAAAATCACTGGGACAACTCAAGAAACTGAAATAAGAAATTTAACAAAACTTTTTTATAAACATTTAATCAAAGGTTTTGAGGGACAGCCATACAGCAATACATACACCTACCTGGTAAGTCTCTGCCTGTTTGTGCTTGGCAACCCTCTTCATGAAGGAGGCCATTGTGAAAATATCCGCTACCATCTTATCAACAATGTCATAGAAGTTGTCCTTCTTGCACAGGTCAAGTGATGGATGAAATGTCATGTCAGAGGTCAGGGTCAGCTGGACCTCAAACAGTGGTAAAATGTGCAGGGTGGGGTCTGTGTTCTCCACCAAGTACTGTAAAGAACAGCGAACAGAGCTGGAGAAGCCCGCCAAGATCATACAGTCCACATGATCTGTGTAAGCTTCCCAGGATGCAGAGTCAGCATCAGCATGCAACAGAATGGCATTGTCCTGAGTATGAGAAGAGAGAGAGAGAGAGAGAGAGAGAGAGAGAGAGAGAGAGAGAGAGAGAGAGAGAGATGGATACACTTCACTGGTCTTTTTATTGTTTCTTTATATATATATATATATATATATATATATATATATATATATATATATACATTTATGGCATTTGCCCAAGGCTCCTATCCAGAGCAACTTACAGCTGAATTGTTACACAGGTTGGTGCACTTAATGGGAATCTTGCTCATGGACCCATGGTGTGCTTGTCTGGCCAGGAAATCATAATGGAATCCTAGTCTACCACATGGAGTGCGGTGGTATGACCTAGTACACTACACCAACTAAAGGACCTCTTGCAAACACAATTGAGCTCACTGGACAAATTCACTGTTCTCATGCACAATTTTGTGTTTAATATCAAGTTATGCACATCTTTATCTTATCAAAGTACCAATTCTGTCAGGTTCACATCTTAAGGTTATGTATCTTGAGATGCTATATGTTCTCTCCTGAGATCATTCCTGTCCACTTTAGCCCACTCTTCCACTTCCAACATTACACAATGAAAACTAAATAGTCCTAATATGACTGTTCAGCCAACATGGTAGAATGCTAGTATTCTCAGACTGAGCAGCAACATCGACAGATGAGAGCTACAGTTTTATCTGTAATGTGCACCAATTTTTTGCAAGAGTGATGGGCAAAAACAATTTCCAGAGACTGCTACTGACAGACTGAAAATTCCTTGAAAATTGATGAATTCCAGCAGAATTTAAACAGAAGTAGAAATTTAAATGATGGATTCAACCCAACATACTTGTCCACCTGAGCAGGTTGTGTTTGTTCCAGTTTACCTGTACCAGTGTGTGTATCTTCTCTCCTGTTTGTGCCACCAGCCTATACTGCCGCTTGAAACTCTCCTCCACATCAGCCACTTGAAGCAAGTTGCCACGGCGACTGCTCCTCCGTGTAATGCAGGCCGAGTGGCTGAAGGAACCCATCAGCTCCTGTAGGGTCTCCAGGTTAGCCTGACTCTTCTGTACACGTTCCGCCACATCATGCACCAGATCACGTGTGCTACACAGTGACACACAGCATATTTCAGTAATGGGAAATGGCAGTTCAGGTGTTAAACTGTGATTTATATATGTTTACCCTGTACTATACACCATAAACAGCACACCTCGATACAGTACCTCCACCATACACCTGCTATATTACAAATCCCTAACTTTTAGTTTCCTCCACTAGCCAGCTTTGGAACACAAAGTCTCCAACAATCCTAAAATATCATCACAGGACCTACAGGTAGCAAAGTGCTTGCATCTGCCATCAGGAAAAAGACTGTTCTAGTTTGATTTTCTGGCAGTCAAAAGAAAAACAACAAGACAAAGAGCAGGACTTCTGGAACAATGTGCAGATGAAAGTTGCTATTTCGGCACAGTAACTGAAGACATGTTTGGCACAAACCAAACACGGAATTTGAGCACAAGAATCCCGTATCAACTATGAAGCATGGAGGTGGAAGTGTCGTGGTTTGGGGCTGCTTTGCTGCAGCAGGGCCTGGAGAGCTCTCCACCATTAAAACCACTATGAAACATTTATTGTATCAGAGGGGGCTTAAGGAAAATAGACTGTCTGTACCAAGACTGATGCTGAAATGCCCTCTTGGTTGTTACGCTTCCAAATTTGTAGGGTTAAACTTGACCCAGATGAACTTGGTATGACCATGGCTTAACATGCAGTGAACTCTCAGTTGCAGTAGGTTCCACATAATTAATACTCTTGTGCCAAACATCTTTGAATGATTATCATATTTCATCTTACATTTGAAAAGACATGGAGGAGAAAAGGAAGACATCATCAACAGTGTGCAAACCTTCCAATATAATCCCACAGGTCCTCCTGGCTCCATTTCAGTTTGTTCAAAGCAGGCTTTAGTTTATACCTCACTTCTTCCATTTCGGCCCCCACCAGCTGAAGTTCAACAGGCAGAATGGTGCTGTGGAGCTTATTGTACCATTGAGTGATCTGAGTCAGAGTGCTAGTGTACTGCAAACACACACACACACACACACACACACGGATGGAAAAATATATCTTATATCATCATCACTCACAAATAGCAGAAGAGCAAAAGAAAGTGGATGATTACCATATACAATGTTTCCTGTTTAGAGTAAAGGTTCTGAGCAGCCTTGGGTATGTTGTGACCCTTGAGCATTCCAAGATACTTCACCTCCCTCAAAACCGATGTCAGCTAACATGCACACACACACACACACACACACACACACACACACACACACACACACACACACACACACACACACATAATGGAGATGTATTAGAAGACTTCTGATGTAATCTATTTGAAACAAATATTTTCTTCAAATCTCAATGCAAAGTTTTCAATATCAATAAGCTCAACTAAAGTTTGTAGCTGACTAAATGGACAAATAAGAGTTTTATGGTTAGTGAAATTGTTTGGCAATAATGACCAGGACTATGTTCAGAGGAGAAAAGGGTGAGTAATTCAACCAGACTGTACCAACTGTTAAGCATGGTGGTGGCAGAAATATGGAAGGCTCTATTCTGTATTTTGGAGGAATTCTTCAGTATAACCTTTAGCATCAAGCCATCATCTAGACTGCAGGTAGCAAATCCAGGTTTCTGAAACTTGAACACAATTGTGTGTTCCAACCAAACAATGACCTCCAAAATACTAGTGTGTGTGTGTGTGTGTGTGTGTGTGTGTGTGTGTATGTGTCTTACAGCAGGATTGAAGTTAACACTGTAGAATCCACTCTCCTCTGCCAATGACAAAAGTGGTTCATTCATGTGAGTGTGACAGAGCTCATCCAATCCTACACACCAGTCGGCATATATTTCTTCATCTAGCTGATCAAGTGCCTCCAGAATACACTCACACGTTCGTAACACTTGCCCAGTTTCAGTATCGTCCAACGGCCTTCCAACAAAAAATGCAAATAAATCCTCCATATGAATCCATTCTAAACATTAAACTGCATTAAAACCTTTGTGGTGAGTGACAGAATTAAACTTACATGTGTGTAAGGTAGTTGAGGTTGCCGCGGTTGGTCAGGATTCTCTCTCTGAGCTCTTGTGACCACTTCAGGTTCCCAGCCACGGTTGGCATGTTTTTATTAAGAACTGGGCAGCCATTGTGCAACTACACAAAAATGACCAAACACAGAGAGCAATGAAACACTGGTCACAAGACTCAAATGTGCATCGCAGGAATGTTTTTAAAATGTGCTTTTCTGCACAAACCAATTGAGACCCTCAATCCCTAAATTCCAAGGAAATGTGAAATGATTCATGTAGAGAAATAATAAAATCATTATTTTATTCTTTTTGCTTTGTAAAATAATACATTAACTGAAATGAAAAATTTCAGACCATGCATCCATGATCCCCAACCACTCCATCAGAAAAAGAAAATCAGCATGCTGATTAGCACTCCAGCTAAGGAGACATTTTAGATAATTTTAACTAAATTAATCTGATTTAGATTACATTTTTTTTGTGTGTTTCACTGTTTAGGGATGGTTTAATATCAGGTTTAATATCATTAATATCAAGATTTTTTTCATAAACGTATTGGCAATAGATATAACAAAAATGATAATAATAATAATTATAATAATTGTATTGTTGATTGTTGCTGAATGCATTCAAATCCTCACAGAAATGTTCAGAAAGCCTTTCCTGGACAGTAGAGACAATTATTCCATCAAAAGCAGGATAATCTGCAGGTGTCCTCAAAACATTTGTGCATATAGCATATCTATATAACCTAACTCCCACATTAGTTTTATAGTAGGTACGAAATAATGAACTACTCTCAAAGCACCTCAGTCTAGAAGCGCTCACAAGTGTCCAAACACACACTGACCCTCTCTCTGTGAGTGTCCAGTATCTGCTGGCAAATGCGGATCTCCTCCTGAAACATCGCTAGCAGGATGAGGTAATTTGAGGAGAACAGCTGGTGAATCCCTGGCCTCTCCAACAGACTACCAAAAATCTGCAAAAGCTACAAGCACACGTATATAAAGACATATGGACACACTCTGAAACTGTTTACAGGCAATGAAGATAAATAAAGCATGACATCCCCCTTCATTGTATCTTAACATAACACATGTGCATTGTTTAAAGTACAAGATCCTTGAGCAAGGTTTGGATGTTATTCAGTTTGAAACTGTGAAGGAAATTAATGTGCTTTAAGGAACCTGCAAGAACCTCTTGTCCTTTTATTGAAGGTTCCTTGAACCACCTAAAGAGGTTCCACCACAGTTTCAAATTGAAAAACCACCAAATGTTCCTTTAGGATCTTGTAGTTTTTACAGTGTGTGTTTGTGCATAGGTTACCTTAAAGGCTGACTCTAAACTGGGAGAGTGCTGGAAGGCCAGGTTCAGCACCGTACCCAGTCGCTGGTCAAAGTCCTGATTCTGCTCCACAACACGATTATAATCACGCACAAATTCCTACATCGCACAGTACAAAAAAGGCACATAATAATGAGAAATGTAATGGTGGTAAAGAAAAACATCACCTCATATATAACTCCATAAATATTTGGATAGTGATGCAATGTTTGTACACCACCGAAATGGGTTGCAAATGAAACAATATGTGATTGAATTGTAGACTTTCAGCTTTAATCAGCAGGTTTGAAAAAATACTGCAACATCCATTCACAAAATATAGCCATTTTTAACACAGACCCTCCATTTTAGCATGCTCAAAATTAATTGGATATGAGGTGGACGTTGGTTAAAACATATCAAAGTATTTAAAAACATTTTCATGGTATTCTTGCCTTGTACCCAATGATTCTGTTTAGGCTCTGAACCCTGAACAGAAAGAAACAGATGGATGGATGGATGAATGATTCTAATGATCATACTATTTTGACATGCAGAAAAAAAAAATCTACAAAAGCAGATTCCTAAAAAGGTCCATTTGTATTAGGACAATAGACTGATGAGAAGTTGCATTGCTAGGTGTGGCCTGATTCCTCATTATTTCATGGGAAATTAAGGGGATAAAAGGTCTGCAGTTGATTCCAAGTGTTGAACTGTTCTATTGGAACTCTCAAGACACAAAATGTGTCAATGCAATGAAGGAGGCCATCAGTTCACTGAAAAAAAACTAAACAAACCTATCAGAGAGTTAACAGAAACTTTGCAAGTGTTCCAGAACCTTTTTACTATAGTCCAGCGGGTCGTATTTGCTTTCTCTCAGGACCCTCCAACTGTCATGGAACTCATCATTCATGCTGTAGACCATCTCACTGAGAATTTTTCCTCTGGAGCCACCCAGCTCCACACGTTCCAGCTTTAGGAAGTCTAGTGCTGATGCAAACAGCTCCTAACATAAACATAAGCACACATAGAATATGAGTACATACCCAGTAGTCACAGATATATATGTTATTTTACTGTGTCAGTAATAAGGTCTAACACTGGTAAACATTAAATAAATGATTTAATGTGTATAACAAGTTTAACTAAAACTAAACTAAAATCCACCTCGATCATGAGAAGTCTCTCCATCATATGGTCAATACGTTGAAAGATGAGGTAGGAGGGAAAGTCCCATGGTCTAACAGACCGCCCAGGAAGGCTGTAGGGTCCTGTGGGGCTCAGTCTGTCTCTGTACTGCTGGAAAGTACGTTTAAATGCCCTAAACACCTGCACTGCCCTTTGCACCCGCTCCACCCCCTCCTCAAGCTCCATCTTAAATAGCTCCTCTGGGATGAGGTACACCATCGCCTGTATTTTGGAAAATGCACAGAAAACAACAAAGCTGAAGGCAATCAAATCTTCATAGCAATGCTCCAAAATCTAGGAGAAAGCCTTCCCTGGAATGTAGAAACACTTACTCCAATGAAAGCAGTATAAACTCTTTTTAATACCCTTGATTTAAGAAATAATGAAAGAGCAGAGCCCGATACATTTGTCCATATAGTGTAGGATGCTGTTACAATGCCTCTCTTCGGAAAGACACACACCTTGTCGATGAGCAGGTTGCAAAATTCAATGAGGAGTGTGACAATGCATGAAGGGGAGCAGTAGAAGTGAGAGTGTGTCCAAATCAGAGCAAGTGTGTGAAAAAGAGCTGGAAAGAGTGGCTCCAGGTCAGTAAAGCTTCGCTCCTCAAAGGCCACAATGAGCTTACGCAGCGGCTTCAGATACAGATCTATGTCTTCAGCCTCCACCACCGCTAAAACACACACACATAGATGAGTCCAGTTTACTTCTGAATATACAACCACTCCTTTAAAAGCCAGTAATCCGTGTATTTATGGGTGGGTGTGTGTGTGTGTGTATTTGCTGTTACTTACCTTGTTTGACTTTTTGTATGATGTTGTGGAAGGGGGCATAGTAACTGCTGTTAATCCTTTGCAGAATTTCAAGCACCTGGTCAACTTTGGGATTCTGCAACTACACACACACACACACACATATATATCATATATATATATATATATATATATACAGTGGGGAAAATAAGTATTTAGTCAGTCACCAATTGTGCAAGTTCTCCCACTTAAAAAGATGAGAGAGGCCGTTAATTGACATCATAGGTAGACCTCAACTATGAGAGACAAAATGTGAAAAAAAAATTGAGAAAATCATTTTGTCTGACTTTTAAAGAATTTATTTGCAAATAATGGTGGAAAATAAGTATTTGGTCAATAACAAAAGTTCATCTCAATACTTTGTTGTATATCCTCTGTTGGCAATGACAGAGGTCAAACGTTTTCTGTAAGTCTTCACAAGGTTGGCACACACTGTTGCTGGTATGTTGGCCCATTCCTCCATGCAGATCTCCTCTAGAGCAGTGATGTTTTGGGGCTGTCGGCGGGCAACACGGACTTTTAAAGGTTTTCGATGGGGTTGAGATCGGGAGACTGGCTAGGCCACTCCAGGACTTTGAAATGTTTCTTACGAAGCCACTCCTTTGTTGCCCTGGCAGTGTGCTTGGGATCATTGTCATGCTGAAAGACCCAGCCACGTTTCATCTTCATTGCCCTTGCTGATGGAAGGAGGTTTGCACCCAAAATCTCACAATACATGGCCCCATTCATTCTTTCATGTACACGGACCAGTCGTCCTGGTCCCTTTGCAGAGAAACAGCCCCAAAGCATGATGTTGCCACCCCCATGCTTCACAGTTGGTATGGTGTTCTTTGGATGCAACTCCGCATTCACTGTCCTCCAAACACGACGAGTTGTGTTTTTACCAAATAGTTCTACTTTGGTTTCATCTGACCATATGACATTCTCCCAATACTCTTCTGGAACATCCAAATGCTCTCTAGCAATCTTCAGATGTGCCTGGATATGGACTGGCTTAAGCAGGGGGACACGTCTGGCACAAGATCTGAGTCCCTGGCGTCGTAGTGTGTTGCTGATGGTAGCCTTTGTAACGTTGGTCCCAGCTTTCTGCAGGTCATTCACTAGATCCCCCCTTGTGGTTCTGGGATTTTTCCTCACCATTC
This sequence comes from Acestrorhynchus altus, assembly GCA_034509495.1. Taxonomy (NCBI): domain Eukaryota; kingdom Metazoa; phylum Chordata; class Actinopteri; order Characiformes; family Acestrorhynchidae; genus Acestrorhynchus; species Acestrorhynchus altus. The sequence goes on along the minus strand of CM067504.1, from coordinate 21,472,561 downwards.
TTGTGACCATTTTGACCCCACGGGCTGAGATCTTGCGTGGAGCCCCAGATCGAGGGAGATTAGTAGTGGTCTTGTAGGTCTTCCATTTTCTAATTATTGCTCCCACAGTAGATTTCTTCACACCAAGCTGCTTGCCTATTGCAGATTCAGTCTTCCCAGCCTGGTGCAGGTCTACAATTTGGTTTCTGGTGTCCTCCGACAGCTCTTTCGTCTTCACCATAGTGGAGTTTGGAGTGTGACTGTTTGAGGTTGTGGGTAGGTGTCTTTTATACTGTTAACGACTTCAAACAGGTACCATTAATACAGGTAATGAGTGGGGGAAAGAGGAGCCTCTTAAAAAAGAAGTTACAGGTCTGTGACAGCCAGAAATCTTGCTTGTTTGTAGGTGCTGCTTTAACACATCCCTGAAACTCCAGGACCGGAAATATATCTGCCATAGGTATACAAGCGGTGGGATATGTCCTGATAGTGCACAAAGTAATAACAGTCCAGCAGTGACAATGAGGAGTTTAAACACATCAGCAGCACTCATACCACCAGAAGTTTCCACCAGAAGCAATTCTTTCACATGCGTGAATGTCAGAACAGATCGATGCTTTGATTTCACATGTTTACCTGAAAGCTAATAAGCTAAAGGATGCCTAAGTGAAAAAAGCAAGGATTTCAAGTTTTGCAGGTTGTTTTGGCATCAGATTCAGGCAGCCAATGTAGAGAGATGTACATGTGTTTTTAGATTTGGCTAATGCCTTTGGTTCTGTGCCACATGCTTTATTCTGGAAAGCCTGTGGAGTTCTTTCAGGTGCCAGAAAGGGTGACAAGGTTGATTTAAACTTATTTTGAGGACATTCAGTTTGCTGGTATGATACAGAGTATGTCACACTAAAACTCTCCCATGTGCCCGGCAGCTACTGGAGAAATTAAATGAAAATCTTAGGATGGCAAGGATGAATGTTAAACCCAGCAGGTGTGTCAATTATGAAAGGGAAACTGGTGCAAGAAACGTTTCTGATGGAAGGGGAAGAAATAACTATCTTGGAGAAGCCACTTAAGAGTTTAGGTAGGCGGTATAGTGCAGCACCGAATGATAAAGTTCAGGTAGTGGGTTGAGGAAGTCTTTTTGCCTGGTAAGTTAAAATTGTGGTGTCTGCAGTTTGGTTTGCTACCTCATGTAATGTGTCCAGTGGCTATTTACAAAGTTCCAAGTGGCAGCGTATGTTAGACCAGTAGAGATAGGGGTCTAGGGGTGTTGTAGGGATGCCTACTACAGTGTAGCTGGGTGAATTCAGCCAGGTTCAGAGAGTGTATTGAGGGCAGTTATGAAGGAACTGTCAGAAGTAGCTGAAAAAGCTAGTCAGTGGTTGTGGATCAGAAGGGCAGAGGTCGGGTGGGGTAGGACAGTGTGAAATTGAAGATGTAGCATGGGGAGAGTTAAAGGCTCTTTTGTGTACATGCTGAAGGTATTGAGGCTGTGAGTAAAATCTTATGAAATCTCATGAAGTGAGCTTGGAGGGGAGGGGGTCCGGGACACTAGACTTCACTGTTGAGCCTCTTTCTGTATAGTGAAGTGCCGACCAATCAACCATTTACACTTCAGAATTCATCTGGCTGCTTCTGTCTTCAGTCACATCATCAAAAAACACTAGTGACCCAGTGCTATTGGAAATCCTTCATGTCCATGCCATCACACTGCCTTCACCATGTTTAACAGAGGATGTGGCATGCTTTGGATCATGAGCCGTTCCAAGCTTTCTCCAAAATTCTTTTTCCCATCATTCTGGTACAGGTTGATCTTGGTTTCATCTGTTCAAAGAATGCTTTTCCAGAACTGTGTTGGATTATTCATTTATTTTTTGGCCAGTCTAAACTGGCCGTTCTATTTTTGAGGCTGTTTAATGGTTTGCAGCTTGTGGTGAACCCTGTGTATACTTAGATACTGATACACCTACTTCCTGGAGAGTGTTCTTAAATCTCTCTAATGGATTTCTTCTTTTTACAGCCGAATGATGGTCTGTTTCACTTACTTTGAGAGCTCCTTTGACTGTAGATTTACAGCAACAGTTTCCAAATGCCAAATATGTCATTTAAAATATATAAATAAGGAAAAACTACACACACGTGTGTGTGTGTGTGTGTGTGTGTGTGTGTGTGTGTGTGTGTGTGTGTGTGTGTGTGTGTTTATTTATTATTTATGCATTATTTAAATGACAATAACCATTCTTAACCTTGAATGTCCATATTTTTCTTCATTGTTTCATGTAGAAAATAACATATGCATCTATAAAACATATACAACATAAAATTACTAAATAAAAAACATCAGTATAGTTTGTTTGTTTTTTTTATGGTTGCCATAAGGCTATTGTTGCATTTTTGCCATCTGAATTTTTTTTTTTCACACTTATTTTATTTATACAATAATAAAAGGTAAATTTTGTCTCACTTGAGAGAGGGCAAGTTCTTTCTTATGATTAAAGGTTTGAAAATATTTGGTACTGCTGAGAAGTTAAATTTGACAAGGAAGTGTCAGGAGACATGATGTGAGATTAACAGAACATAAAGAATGACCTTAATATAACTAATTTGAAATATTTAAATATTCTACAGAACACACTTTAAACCAGACACCTAACTGCTCAATACCTGTTTCTGGATGCCCAGCAGGTTTTCCTTCTGTTGAGCCCAGAACTGCAGCTCTACCATAGGTCCTGGGTGCTGTCCCTGCCGCAAGACATTAGAAGAGTCTCGCTGTAGCACGGAGCCCATCTGCTGGCTCCACTGGATCACCATGGTCTCAATAGCATAGAGTAAAGTCCTGTCTACCAAACACAGATCAGAACTACACACACACACACACACACACACACACACACACACACAACAAGCTTTCTAGGTTAGCACGGTATATAATTATGGGTGTAAGAAAATATTGATATATCAAAGTACAGCAATATGTTTTGCAATACTGTCAGTCAGTCACCATTACACACACACACACAATCACCTGAGCTGATGTTGGTCCTTTCCTTCCACACTCAGTGGCAGTGGCAGTAGAGTTCGTCCCTCAGCACGGCCTTGCAATGTGACTGCACGACTCCGTAGGTGCTCCAGCTGCCTGCGCAAGTCCTGGGCCATAACCTGTGGCCAGCCTGTCTGGTTCAGGGGGTTAGCCAGTACAGAGACCAGGACCTACACACATACCAAACCCATCATTACAAACCAGGATTTAACTGTCCACCCAACTCTAACCAAAGACTTTAAGTATGAGTTAGGCCAGTTTGTCCCCATTTTCTAGATTTTCTAGAACATTCCTGCGATTATGACAATGGAACATAAAAAAACTTGGGTCTAGTGATGTAGATTCATAATTTCTAACATAGTATATATAGTTATGGTCACATGTTTACATGCACTCTTCATGAACATGAGTGTAATGGCAATTTTGGGCTTTCAATTATTACTTTTAATACCTTTTTGGTGCAGAATGAGTAACAACATATAATTCACAGACAAAATAGTATTTGGTGCACAAGTTTAAATGAGGGGGCTCTTCTCAGTAAGTGTGAGTACCAACAGTTAAGCAAGTATCATGCTATAAGGCTGTTTACTGGCAGTGGAACTGGTATATTGTGCAAAGTAGATGGAAAAATGATGGGAACTACCTCAGAAATCTTCAGAACCATTTCAAACCTTCTGTTAGCCAGTTCAAACTTGAAATCTGCTGGATCTTCCAACAGGACAGTGACACCAAGAACACATCAAAGGTGCTCGTGGATAAGATAAGGCTAACATAAGGCTTTTGGAATGGTCTCACCAAAGTCTTGACCTCAACTCAAATGAAATATGTGGAGTTTGCCTAAAAGTGGGGTCCAGGTCAGGGAACCAACAACTATGATTAAAATCTGCCAATTCTATCAAGAGTGGTCCAGTATCATGAGGGGTATCAATGGCTATTAATAGCATTTTGGTGCAACTTCCAAAGAGACATTTATCCATGTTTTAAGACGTCCCATGTTTCAAGACATCAAATCCATGAAATTCATGCCCATGATGAGTGTATGTGAAATTCTGACCATAATTGTAACTAATCAACAATCGATGTTTGCAAAAATTTGTATCCTTATTATTGGCCTTTACATAGCATTTCATGATCGATATCATCAAGCTTTACCACTCTGGCTTAAGGTCTACCTGGCCAATGAGAATGGGTGCGTGGTCCATTGGCTGCGCTGGCACTTCACCTAACCAGAGCTGGGAACGGAAGGAGCTTCTGGATACACTGCCGACATTTTTCTTCAGCACACAAAGCAGTTTGGTCCTCCATGGAGATGAACTCTTATGGGAGAAGAACAGGGGCGTAGCGCTTTCAGACATGAAAGCACTGGAAATAAGCAGCGACTTATTTCAACGCCATGGTCAGGTCAGTACACAGGCCACAGCAGGAAATCACCACACCAAAAGCCAGTAGCCTTCTAAAATAAGAATCTCTCTGGGCAAGAAATGACAACAAATGGTCAATGTGTTTGGATTACCAAGAGACTAAGGAAAATGATAAATATGCATCTATATAAAGTACAAGTTAAAAGTTTAAAGACACCTACTCACAGTGTTTTCCCAGTATTTTTGGAATAATAGAGAAGACATCAAAACCAATGCAGTCTAAAATACTGATGTAATCGGTAAATGCTGGCACAAATAACTGTTGCAATATAATAATATGTTTAGATATACTCTACTTCATTATAACAGAGTAGTGATTGATAGTTAGCACATAATTTGAAGCTTAGAGTCTTTTCAATCAATGGGATGACAATCAGGTATCTGTGGAGTGTCTGTTTAAGTTTAAAGAACAAAGGCTGATACAGTGCCTTGCGAAAGTAGACTCCCCAAATGTATATTCTGGTTCAGCCACCAGGTAAAAATGCTATGTCTGACACAAAACCAATACATCTCATCACCCCAAGAACACCATCACCAGAGTGAAACAAAGTGGTAGCAGCATCATGCTGGTGTTTTTCAGCAGCAGGAACTGGGAAACTGGTCCAGGTCATAGGGAAGATGGGTGGTGCTAAATACAGATATTCTTGAGTAAAACCTATTTTGGTCGGTCAGTGATTTGAGGTCCCTAGGATGGAGGTTCACCTTCCAACAGCACAATGACCCAAAGCATACTGCTAAAGCAACACTCAAGTGGTTTAAGAGTAAACATGTAAATGTATTGAAATTGTCAAGTCAAAGCCCAGACCTTAATCTAACTGAGAATCTGTAGTCACACTTGCAAAATACTGTTCACCAACAGAAACCATCTAACATGGAAGGAGCTGAAGAAGTTTTGCCTTTACGAATGGGCACAAATCCCAGTGGCAAGATGTGGCAAGCTCATAGAGTCCTACTGTTTTCTGTTATTTTTCTATCTGTTATGTTTCGATTTGTTCTGTTTGTTCTATTTGTTGTTTGCTTCACAATAAAAAACAAATTAAATGTTCAAAGTTGAAGGCATGTTCTATAAGTGAAATGATGCATACCCTTAAATAATCCATTTTAATTTTTTGAGTTTTTGATGCATGTTAAGCCTGGAAAAGGTTACAAATCTCTAAAAATGTGGACTCCATCAATCCACAGTCAGATAGATGGAGAACATTTAAGACCATTATTACCCTCCCCAGGAGTGGTCCAGCAACAACGATAAAGACGTGTAATAGTCCTTGTAAGGCATGTAAAAGGTCAGAGAAGAATGTCACAGAGGAGAATTACCACTTGAGAATGTCTGCTCAGTTTGTTAGTTGTGCTTCTGAGCGACTCCAAAATGCATGGAGCATTTGAGCAAGATCGTGGTTTATAAATGTTTGGTGATTTTCATTAAAAAGGCACTTCTTTTCTCAACAAAGAACATATGATTAAAAGCTTTTTGTCTCTAGTTATAAGACTGTAAGTGCCTCAAATCAGTGAGTGTGAATCCCTGTACAGCATCTGGCATGAGCAGACAAGGCAGTAGGGGAACCATCAAGAGGTTTCCCATTTAAGAAGCTGTGGTTTTTCCACTATATTGTATGAGCTGACATTTCAAATGCTTGCCTTGTTAAACCCGGTTCTATATAGCAGTATAACTATTAGCTGTCCAGAACTTTAGTAACAGGCCGTAACTTCATTGTCCCCCACCAGCCAATCAGCACTCTGTATAGTAGTTTGCTGAAGGAAAATCAAAATATACAAATGAAATTTTCTTGCTTTTTTCATGAAATACTGACTAAATTAAAGGGAAACTGGAAAGGGAACTGGTACTCATTATTTTGATGTTGCACTTTAGCCATTTAGCTCCAATTACCATTCCATGAAGACTCACCGATGGGCTCCCTCTGGCATTTTGCTGTTATTTTTTGATTAAAATAGGAAATAGGAAGTGGCCATGCTCCACATAAACTAGCTCGATAGCAAGCTAGATAGCTAGATAGATTCTGCAACAGAACTTTCCACAAAGACCAATGTTACAGACATTCACTAAAAGTACCAAAAGACAAATCCTGACAAATTAATGAAACTGAATGATACTGTTGTATAAAGGGAGGTTTCATGTCAATTTGTTTCCTAAAAAATCTTATGTTGCACTCACCTGTTCATCTCCTGCATGCAGTGTGCCACCCGGTCCAGTGAACAGAGTGAGTCGTGGACCCCAGTTGTGGTCCAGAAAATCCAGCAGAGTCCTCTGGTTCTCCTCTGCGCCAATGAAACGGTTCCACTTATCTGTTTTCAGGCGTAGAGCTGTGAAGGCCTGCTCCCTCAGGAAGTCCACTCGGTCATCTGAAACTGCGTTAACTTTCAGCTGCCCAGAAGGAACACGAACACCTCCATCAGCCATGCTGGGTCACAAATTAAAAACGGAGAAAAAGAAAAAGAGTGAGGCTGTGACCGAAATGGATCCCCGTTTACATTTTGAACACTAATAAGTATATCAGACATTTTTCCAGAGTGTCCGAATCATACAGTGGAACATGAATGTGATTGTGATCACTATATTCTCCCACAATTGACCTGAAATTTATAGTAAATATCATAGTTCACTACATAAACTGAATATGGACCAAAATGCAACTGTGAGTCTCATTACTAAACAAGTCAGTGAAACAAATGGAGCTGATGAAGTTTGCTCTTATAGCTTCTAGTCAAGCCGGTGATAGCTGTGAGACACTGGACACTGTGAAGTTCAGATGTTTCCCACAATGTTAGTTCATTAATGAGAGGATAATTTTAAATAACAAAATGAAGCATTATTCCATGAACAGCACAGAGCTTTATTACCTTTATTTCAGAATTCAGTGTGTGTGTGTGTGTGTGTGTGTGTGTGTGTGTGTGTGTGTGTGTGTGTGTGTGTGTGTGTGTGTGTGTGTTTGTTTATGTGAGTATTGTCATAAGTTGATGATGGATGATGAGTCTGAATTCATCTGTGTTTCTACTCCTACATAGTAAACTAAATAGTCTATCTCTATATAGTTCAATACAAATGAGGGAATATGGATTCATTTTGGTCACAACCTGAGATTTGATTCATTCAATGCATCATGAAAACTAAAATTCACAACAATTCAAGTATTCTGGTGTCAAACAGAACATTATTTTAAAAGTATAAAACAACGGTTGAGCCAATAAGCTGATCAACAGAATGTTTTTGTCGTGAAGGGCAGAAACAAAGCTGATATTCCTCCAGATTCCCAGTTTGAAAGTATAATTTTTCAACAGTAAAAGTGCAACTTTTTTATAAGTTCCATTACAACTCAACTATTTAAAGTAACGAATTGAAAGAAAGAGATGCAGGTGGTCTATTCCAGCCAATCACAGTCCTAAATGTAACCCTGCCTTCTTATGATATATCACAATGACATTTTAAAAACTGATTTCTGGGGGAAATAAAAAAAATTGCCAATATTAGACACAGCAGATGAAATGACAATGTAGAGGAGAAAATGCGCTGTTTTGTCATTGAAACACATAGGTATGGGTTGAGCAACACATTATACTCCACCCAGCCAGTAGAGGTGTTAGACATGAGGTGGCTTCACCTTTGAGACAGGCACTGGTTCAACTTCTTGTTACCTTTCTTTAAAACAAAAACCAAAATCTCAAACTGCACACTTTTTATGCAGTGCATCCAAATGTTCAACTTATTGTGTAGGACAACAAGGAGTTGGCCAACATTTTTTAGAACTTTAGAAGGATCTGTTGATAAATATTACAGACACAGCGATAATACATATACAGAATGAGCAATATAATATGTTCAGTCAGTGTCACAATAAGGAAAAAAAGAAAGTGTCCACGCATCCCTGTCTGCTCTTAACATTCTTTGACAAATAACCCAAAACCTTCATGTTATGTCTGCTTCACCAGAGCTTCAAAACTGAGCCATTTCTCTATATCAGGAAGTAACTCATAAAATGGACATGGCGGTGCTTGAGAGCTAACTGGTGGACAGTGCTCCAAATACCATGAAATCTAATATTGCCCAACACGTTCACTTAAGAGCAAAGTCATTTCTCTGGGAAAGGGTGTTCTTGAGTTGGTTTCTCCTCCACAAAACAGTAAGAGCAGGTGTGTAGGTGTTTTAAGTGTAATTTAGCTGATTCAGCCACAGACCCAGCACCTCTTCTTTGGAAGCAGGTGGACAGATATGTTATAGGTAACACTGTTTTCAGGCAAAATCCTTTTCTTAATACTATTATTGTGCCATTCTGTAATCTACTGTATAAGTTCTAACACAAAGACAGAAGAAACAAAGTTTTGAAAGTGGACATGGCAGAATAAGATGGATACATTTCTGAGGAGCAGATTCATGTTTTTAAAGCTCCACCTACTGGTTATTTATTAATTAATTGCTTATACTCTGAACCAATTGTGTTTGTTCTGCACCTCAGATATATATATATATATACTGTGGTTTTTAGCAAACTTCTTATACATTACACGTATAAGAAGTAAAAGGCCCAGAAAATCACCTACACGAGTACACCAAGTACATTTTCACTTTTTTTTGCCTATTTTGGACATAGCTGACCTTCCATTGCATCAAGTACTAAGAATCAGGAACTGCATAAACAAGAGTGGTGTATCAACTGACCACATTCAAAATTACCTGGTGATTTTAATTGTCTTCATGAAATGTTATACTTTATGAATATAATGACTGATATTACCCAAATCAATGAAGCGTTGTTCACAATGTTTCTACTGATATCACATAATAAAAACCATATGCAGTTACTCAAACAGTTCAGAAAAGTTGAATATGGACCGTAGCACTTACCTTTATCACCTCACTTGCACAGTTTTGTTTTTGTTCCCCTGCTGTCCCTTATAGTTAAAGCTGACAGGGTGTAATGAGAGTCTTCTCTGGTTCTCTGAGGGAAGGAAACTGAGCCCCTGCTGGGTAGCCAGTTCACCATAGTGATGAGGCACAGTTTCTTTGTGTCCCTAAACCTGTGTGTGATACCACTGTGCAGCTGGTGTCAATGAAACCTGAGACTCCTTGGTAAAAGTCATCCAGAGCATCACATTAGCCCACAAACATAGGCACTCTGCTCTACTGAGGAATCAGGCGCCACTCAATATGTACGTGTGTATTAATAAATGAACACAAGCACCAGTAAGTACCTTCAGTAACATTGAATATGAGATGCATACTGTTGTATTTCAGTTCAAATCTGTGATCAGATTACAACATACTTTACTGTTTTTTGTTGTTGTTGTTGTTGGATTTTTTTTTTTTTTAAAGCATCTCCAATGGAATTAGGCATAGTTAATTGATTGCTGGTAACCTCCCAGACCCCCCTAAGATTCCTGCAGTCAAAGCACAACAAAAGAAAAATAATTGTTACTGTTCTGTGTTAGGTAATCCTTTCATTTTTATGTGATTTTTCTCAAATTTACAAAAAAAAATTGCAAAAAAGGTAGTACTTTCACATATAGGGCTGGACGATATATCAATATTTTGATCTGTATCAGGACATAAACAGAGAAAGATGTGGGCAGAGGTGATATTAGTCATATTGTGTTCTGTGTTCTGTTTCAATCTTAAGGAAAACCTTTTTCCTGTTCCCTTGCTCTGCTGCATTCCCTGTTCTCAACTCCTCTTCTACTCTGCTCCTATCTGTCCCCACAAACTCATATACACACCATAGAGGGGGCATTAGACAGAGCTCTGACAAGAAGGCAACTTGGGATGGGTTAATGTTTTTATGTTGTATTTTTCTCATTATATATCATATTGTATATATAGTTTGTCGCCATTCAGCTAAAATATCGGGCTCAGGTTTATAGTCTCACCATGTGACATTATAGATGAAAATACAGTTACTCAGGCTCTGTGTACAGCGTGAATTTAAGTTAGATAAATAAAAAGAAATAGAAATAGACTAAGGTAGCTACAAAAACAAAAATATCTAAATAAAATTTATATCTAAATGGGAAAAAATATTACATAATATACTGCAGCAGTAACAGCTTTAGTTTCAAGATGAGTTGTTCGGTGCATTACTGACGAACTAGCAGCAGAACGTAGCAGCAACACATTAAAGTGACAATGTGCATAGTCAGTATGGGTGGGGTTGTGTTCAGTCAAGCGTCAGTATGGGTGGGGTGGAGTAATACAATTGTCCGACTGCATCCAGGTAGAAACTGTTTTTCAGTCTAGATGTTTTTGCAGCGCAGCCTCCTTCCTGAGGGAAGGGGGTTGAAAGGTCCATGTGCAGGGTGGGTGTCTCTGATAGGTACTCTGTGCAGACAGCATACCACACAGTGAGGAATGTGGTCAGGACGTTCTGCATCCATAACCATCTCCTTGGTCTCTGGATGTTTAGAATGAGGTTGTTGTTTCCACACCACCATGCCTGTCCTCTCTCTCCAGTATACTGACTCGTCACTGTGAGTGGGAGTCCAGGCACCACGGCATCATCTACTGACTCCACCATGAAACTTAAAGTGACTTCTACAGTCATGCGTCATCAGGGTGTACAGCAGAGGGCTGGGCACACAGCCCTGGGGGGAGCCAGTGTTCAGGATGATGGTGGAGGATGTGTGGCTGTTGATCCTGACTGGCTGTGGCTTGCAGGTCAGGAAATCCAAGATCTTGAGGTTTCCATTGCTGCCTTCTTGGACACCAGGTTCTGCGGGATGATGGTAAAGGCAGAACTGAAGTCCAAAAACAGCCTCACATGAGAGTCCTTGTTCTCTAGGTGAGTGAGGGCCTGGTGGGCCACAGCAGTGACGGCATCAACTGTTTGCCTCATCACCAACCTCTCAAAGCACCTCATGATGACAGGGGTGAGTGCAATGGGGCAGCAATTGTTGAGACACTAAAGATGATTTTGGTAAGGGGATGATTGTGGAGGTCTGGAGGTATGATGGAACTCTGGCCTGGAATCAGTGTTAAAGAGCTCTTTATACTATAACAAGTAAAAACAGGCAGTGACACTCTGACATGCTACCAAATATCCCAGTGTTTTCTGGTTAGTGGTTTCTGGTTCATCATTAAGGTGAAGTGGTTTAGTCTTGAGTCTTGGTGGACGGAGTTAAATTGTGGGTAAATATGCTGCAATCACAAAAATGGACAAGTGAAGATCTAAAGCATCAGCTGCTCTGTGTAGGAAAAAGAGGGAAGAAGTTAAGTGTGTAAAAGATAAAGGTGTGCAGCTGTTGTGTTTCTCTTTTTTAATGTACTTATTAGACATATAACTAATAAATAGGCTCATTTAAAGCATGTTCTTCAGATGATTTTTCTGTTATTTGTTTGAACAGACTGACAATATTGCATTTACTGTATTGTATCTAATGACATAATTGCACAATTTGGATTTACTTGTATCACAACATTATTGATTTGGTGAGGTGACATCATAAGGGTTTCCTTAAGTTTTTTTTTTAATTCTTAGAAACCTAATAGAAATTGTACATACAGGGGTTGGACAATGAAACTGAAACACCTGTGATTTTGGTGTGGGAGGTTTCATGGCTAAATTGGAGCAGCCTGGTGGCCAATCTTCATTAACTGCTCATTGCACCAGTAAGAGCAGAGTGTGAAGGTTCAATTAGCAGGTAAGAGCACAGTTTTGCTCAAAATATTGCAATTAACACAACATTATGGGGGACATACCAGAGTTCAAAAGAGGACAAATTGTTGGTGCACGTCTTGCTGGCGCATCTGTGACCAAGACAGCAAGCCTGTGATGTATCGAGAGCCACGGTATCCAGGGTAATGTCAGCACCACCAAGAAGGACCAACCACATCCAAAAGGATTAACTGTGGACGCAAGAGGAAGCTGTCTGAAAGGGATGTTTGGGTGCTAACCCGGATTGTATCCAAAAAATGTCATTCCCAAGATGAATTGATGCTGTATTGGCTGCAAAAGGAGGCCCTAGTTCACCATACTAATCAATTATTGTGGTCTAAAACCAGGTGTTCAACCCCTGTATATTCCTGTGTGTACATATACATGACCAGTTGTCACCCTCTACTGGTTGGTTGTCCTCTGAACAAGCTGTAACACCACTGAACACCAGAGACCACCAAGACGATTTGTGAAGAAACTTGAAATAAACAGAACTTCATGAGAAACTTCTTAAATACAATTGCCCAAAAACAGTCCCAGCACCCAAAAATGTTCTTGAAACACTTTCTCATGATTTTCTTCTGTAGGCCAATTTTATTGTAGCCTTTTAAGCTTGTAAAATCATTTTTAAGCAAGTCTGGAAGTTTTAGGATTAGACACCTCTGTGGTGAAAATGTGTAATTGCAGAGCATATATAGTCTTTCAGAGCAGATGAATCTGATGATCACAAGTTCATGTGTAACCATGAAGTAAATGAGTTAACAGTCAGGCTCTAAAGAATCACACATTTGGGCTTAAATCCAGGCACAGCATTATTTGAGAAGGATATTTGTGATGCTAAAAGGCTCATAATCAGGCCCTGCATGAAGTGTGCAGGATATTTGTGATGTTAAGTCAAGCTCTGTAAGGTAGCCCTGATGCCATGAGGCTGACTGTGGGGCTTGGCAGGATTTGGGCCGGATAAGCGTGATGCTGACAGACTAAAAGTCAGGTTCTGCAAGAATCGAGTATTAAAACTGCAATGCCAACAGGCTGCCAGTTGGGTTTTCAGTAGCTTCCTTAATCAACATTTCAGATGATGTAATGCACAAAAGTGTGGTTGATGTGGCACAACAGAGAACATCACAAGTAAGACATCGCTCCCTGTGGGCAATTCAAATCCCAGTCTGGGCAACTATGTTGTGCTACACCAATAAAGTCCTTGGGTAAGACTCCTAACACTACTGTGGCCTGCCTCTGTAACCTTGTAAGTCGGTCTGGATAAGAGTATCAGCTAAATGCCGCATAAGATTTATTTATTGAACATTTCAAACCGCACTCTGCCACCTTGCATGTACTGCTGCGTGGGTGGTCACTGTTTCGTCTCATAAGCAGGGCCAGTGTTTCCACACAACAGGGTTAATGTGCACATGCGGTCAGAGCAGCTATTACCAGAGAAGTCATTCTCCTTCTTAGAATAAAAAGAAAAATTTCAACACAATTTATGATGTTGATCACGCATAAATGGATATTTGAGCATCTAAAATCTATTGAACACATTGCATAAAAAAGCACAAGCACACTGGTACTTTAGTAACAAGTGTTAAGTATCAAGAATTATAGGAAGAATTCCGACTTTAATTGTGTTCCATTTCTTGGGGAAAAAAAAAGTTGTACAAAAGTAACATTAAATTTTACACATTTAAAAAGTAATTAAAACAAGGAGTCTTTGATACAACAGTTATATACTAAAATAAATGGCAGCTATAAACAGCTTGGGCCAGGTAAAAAAAAAAAAAAAAGAAAACAAAAGAACATGCAAATTTTACAGGGTATAGATAGGGAAGAAAAGAAAAAAACAATAGAAAGAAGAAAGAAGGTATTACACATTTGTTTGACTCTGTCGACCTGGAGAATTCTTCAAGTTGCATGTGGACAACAGAAAAGCAAAAAGAAAAGGAAAATCCCTAATCATGATACAGAGAACAAGAATGAAACACAGACCCAAAGGAGGACTACACAAAATGAAATGAAAGAAAAAAGTGAAAGAGTGAAGACACATTTGGACCGAGGCCAGCAGCGAGAGAGAGGGATGAGGAGGAGAGGAAGATTTATAACCAAAAAGAAAGAAACAAGGAAATGGACAGATCATGAGAACCTCCCTCTCAGAGGACACCACTTCCCTCTCCTGCTGCCAATTTCATACAAGCATAAACTACACACACACAAACACACCCCAATCTCCCTGTACCATAACTTTCACACGCTCACATCCACACGCTCACATCATCCCCTGAACAATTAGATCAGCAAAAGTAAAAATACATGCACTCCAGCATCGTATTCTACAGAGTATGATACAAAATAAGGCATTTCTGTGTTAGTGTGTGTCTGTATATACTGTATACGCATGTACAAGACAGAACGTGTACGTGTGTCGGCGTGAGGACTGGAACCACACTTAATGTCATTTTTTTTGCCCTGTTTGTACAAAAAGACTGCTACTGAACATAAATGGATAATTAATTTTTAAAATATATATTTATATATATTTATATATTTAATATATATATAAAAATTGATAGTGAAAAGCCAGCGAGTTGTGAAAATGGGCAGGACTTTTGGTCACTCTAGGACCTCGCTGGCAGACACAGTGACCAGCTGGAGTGGGAGGTCAGCATTGGAGAGGAGGTCTTGGGTGCCAGGCTGCTGCAGACTGGTCAAGATGAGAGTGGCCCCGCCCCCAGCGATGATGCTGTCCGAGGGGGCGGCGACCTCTGTCTGCCCTGCTGCGGAGGCAGAGTTCAGCCCTTTTTTGTTCAGGTGAGTTTTAATGTGTTTGGCCAAATGGTCGCTGCGCATGAAGCGCTTTGAACACTCCGGACATACAAACTTCTTCTCTCCTGTGGACAGAGAAAACATCTGGTTACTGAGGGACAAGGGAAGGTTTTCGTTTTTGATATTTGAAACAACAAGAGTGTTAGTGATGTTAGGATATTTGGTTACCACCACCCTGCTTCATCCTAAACATACAGTATGGAGCCCAATCAGTCCAGATAACACAGTTCCATTGATCTACAGTTCAATGCTTGGGGGTTTGTACCCCTCAAGCCTTGTCTGGCATTAGGAAGAGTATTCCCACCAGTTACACCAGACTGTACTAAAATGTTTGATAGGTCTGTAGCAAACAAGACAAGTTTGAAGAAGAAGAAAAAAAAAAAAAAAAAAAAAAAAAAAAAAACACAAAGCAACATTTGGACTAGATCAGCTCAAAGGGGGAACTCTAGGTTAATATTGTTACAGGTCTCCTTAGTGATAGCTCATTTTCCACAAGTCATATAAATATTGCAGACGTTTAAGTGGGTTGTGTTTTCTTTGCATCCATATATTTATGGTACACACGGTCATATGATCATTTCTAAAATATGTGAAAGCTGATGACATTTTGCATATGTAAACATGAAGTAATGTTGGTAACTCATTATAAATGCCACTGTAATCAATCCATTTGAGAGACAGATTTGAGAAGTGGATATGTGCAAGGAGACTAAATACAGCATGTAAACATTAATTTCCAACATGATTTGACATCTGCCTGAATAATCTCCAAGATATGGTCTCAAAACTGGACTAAAACTGAATTTTCTATGGGCAGGAAGGCAAAATTTACTTCACAGAAAAGCTCCTGTACAAAATAATAAAAGGAAATAACCCCTGGACAGCATGTAAATTAAATCGTTTCCAAACCAGGGTTGCTGTAAATAAGCGAGGATGAGGTGTGCTTGTGTACACAAACCCTGCCCTAGTGTAAATCTAACCAAATTAGCTCTAAAATTGAGATTTCATCCACACACCCTAAGCAATAAGCATCTGTGTGTAGCCTTGATACTCATGAAGATGTGTTCAGACCGTGCTTAATTTTTAACTCCCATCAGGAACATGCACTATAAGGACAAATGTATTGGGATGCTTGCTCATTCATTTTTCATTTCATTTCAAAATCAAGAGCATTAAAAAGTTTGGAGCACTGATGTAAGTATTTGATTGCAGTTGGCGAAAAGTGAGGTCAGGATGTTGGATGATCACAATCCCACCTCACCCCCAAATCCCCAATGGAACTTAGAAGTATTAAATGAAGCACTATTATTCAAAACACAGTCCCACTGCTCTACATGCTGAAGGGCTTGATAGCAGCTCACACCTGGTATTAGGCATGGTGCCAACCGATTATGGTTATCTGTTCCAGGAAATTCTATTCACAGAACTTCTCTACAGGCACTAGGCAAGCTGTGAGCGCATTTGCACATCTGTGTCAGCAATGGGTGCATGACTAGACATGAAATGGTTACTGGTTTCACATTTAACCATGGGAAAATTAAATGACTCTTAGTAACAGTGTTTTAAAATTTCATTATTGGTAAGTGCAGGTTGAAAACCTCACATTGAACACTGTAGAAAGTCAACAGAAGTTCTCTAGGGGCTCCAGTGGTGGTGTGAAACCAAGAGAGAGGTATTTTGATTTTTATATGTGTGCATAAACCTTATGAAACATCTTTGCAACTACCCTCCACCTCTTTGTAGTGATTGCAAGGTAAGCTAACTCTTAGCCCAGAAGGTCATGGGGAATGGGGGAAATGTAACGGTTTGTCTGTTTAAAATGTGGTTTGATAAAGGCATCCTTTTATTCAGTAAACATATACATTTCCAGAATGTCTTCACTGTCTTTCTTTAACTTTGAATATACCCACTTCCACTGCACCTTAATTACAGCATTTACAGTGGAACAGTAAATGACAAAAAGATGCAAACTTGTGAGCTATATGAAAATGCAGTCAGTTTTAGAGAAGCTACAATAGTGACAAGTTGTTTTACTCTTACTATAAGATACTACAGCCTGAAAAAGTAACCAAGGTGTCTCATTTTTAGTAAACACAACAACGTTAGTTAGCTCACTTGCATTTATTTCACAAGTTAGTCCACCTTAAGTACTGTGACTGTTCAATTCAGAGTAAAATGTAACTGCTGCTGTATTTCAGCTGCAACAGAAAAGGCAGCAACATATTCTGAAGTCATGCTGGAAATGTAGGTGTTTACTGACTATAAGGATGCCTTTATCAAACCATTTTGTAGATAATTAAAAGGTTCTGGTTCCTCCTAATGAAAGACCTTCATAACAGTTTATAACAACTATGATATTCTCCTGAGTAATTTATATGAGATAAAAAACTGTGTGCCGAGGGAGCAGCAGTATAGGGCATTAGACAAAGTGTACATCCATTACAATGGAACATGCAGAATTGAATCTTTGTTAAGTTTTTTTATTGGGTGGAATCAAATGTACTACTCAAGGTTTTCATTTGCATAAATTGTTGTCATGACTTTTAAAAGAAAAGAATTACAAGGTTATTGGGCCTCTTTCTTCAATATCTTGCTAAAAATGTGTTCTTGAGAATATTCAAAATAAAGTCAGATTAATGATGAACTGCAAAACTGTTCTCAGCTCTGCTGATAAAATGGTGGATCTCATTGTCCTTCTAAACTGAACAAATGCCAAAAGAGGAAACACTGGTGAATGATAAACTTTGTGAAAACTGTAAGCAGGTTAAGTCATTTTAAGTCATTTGAATGAGGCCCAATCCCTGAACAGCTTATGCACTACCTGTGTGGGTCCTTCGGTGGCGCTGCAGCTCATCACTGCGGGTGAATCTTTTGCCACAGTAGCTCCAGGAGCAGATAAAGGGCCTCTCCCCTGAGTGCCAGCGTAGGTGAGCACGCAGATGAGATGTCTTTCCATAGACCTTACCACAGCCTGGGATGTGGCAAATATGCTGCTTCTTCTTGCCCGTACCCGAGCCTCTGAATATACACACAAACACACAGTTAGCCTACACATCCACTGTTATACCCCACTGTTTGTTTTAGTGTGTGTGTGTGTGTGTGTGTGTGTACATCCTCCTGCCAGCCATCTTACCGTCCTCCTGCCTCTTTGCAGTTCGGGCAAGTGCATGCCACTCTACGTAACCTCTTTCCCTCCTGACCAACACCCTCCATATCCTCATCCACCATTCGCACATGAAGGTGTGACAGGTCATTGGTGTTAAGGGTGGAGTCTCCACTCAACTGCCAATCATCTGAGTCTGGCTCCTCCTTAATATGAATATCTGTGAAATGCAAAGATTTATTGTCATATACTCAAGTACACTTACTGCATACACTGAAAAACAAGTCTTTAACAAGATGACGAACAACATGTAAGCAAGATTATATACAAAACCAAGAACCTAGGGTATGTGGTATTTACACAACCTAGAGAAGAAGCATTCTAAATACGGTAAAATGTGGCAAGTCCTTAAACACAAAAAGTGATAAGATGACGGATTGTAAGACTACACTGATCCTGAAGTATCTCTGCACTTTCCTGGTTACTTTGCTCCAACAGACACACTTGTACTCAGAAACGAATTATTATCCACTTAAAATCTAGGAACATACCATCATAACTGTATTCTTAATTAGTTTAATAGTGATTATTAACAGGTTATTCAGTCAGTGAATAATAAACCTTAGTGCAATGGTGGGAAATGGGAGTCCAGTAACAGTTTCCAACAATTACACCTGGTAATTAATAGGAGATGAATCAAATGAACATGGGCACAAAACTATGCAGATATCTGGCCCTACAGGACTCCTAGATCCTTTGTTCATCCACACGAAAACTGTGTTTTATGCCATTCAGAACGGGAGCTGAAGCTCATATACCTCCTGTGCCTATACAGTGAACTGTAAAAAAAATTACATCTACAAGCACATAGTAGTAGATTCCAGATTATAATATATAAATAAATGTAAATATTGTTGTATAATATATAATGAAGTAGTGTGTAATTTTTAATTAAAGCTGTTTTCTTTCTTACAAGATACAAAAAGGAGGGAGGGAAATCTTTTTAGAAATGCCTGTGCATGTGGCCTTAGTGTTACATGCAATATAGCAGCGACTCTGCTAGTGTGCAAGTATGCTTGTGCCACCTCAGATCTATGTGTACTTATGTTGTAGCACCAGCTTTCTGCATCTCCATTTGCTCAACACAAGGTGTGGACAGGTAAACGGGGCAAGCCCATATATTTGGTTAGTTATTACTGATGTATAGAAATATCAGGCAAACATACTGTTACTGTTTTCTGATCAGGTTCTAGCTGTACATGTTATTACTTGGACTGTTTTGATTGTTTCTATATGTATGACTAGTTTACCTAGGATTTATTTAAATTAATTACTGCATAGTAGAAAACAACAAACTATGCAGAGTAACACATGGACCAGGGATGGAAAGTACTGGTATGTATGAGCTTATCTGTACCTGAGGGACTCTCTGTGTTCTCATCATTCTGGTAATGCGTGATGGAGTTGACAGTGACCGTCTGCAGATTAGGAATCTGCCCAGCTGCAACTGCCCCGCTGGTACCGGGCTGCCCAAGAGCCAGGGTCTGTACAGGAGCAAGGGTGATTTGCGGTGAAGCCACCCCACTGGTTGCTGGCAGCTGGAGATTCTGCAGGTTCTGGACACCCTGCACCTGGAAGGTCTGCCACTGGATCTGGCCAGTTGGTGAGACAGTCTGGGCCTGGATCAGGAAGGTGCCTGCATTTAGCAGCTGCACACTCTGCAAAGCCTGCGCTGTGCCGTCTGCCGACTGAGCAGGAAGGAGCTGCACCACGGGCTCAGCAGCAGCTGCATGGTTCTGCTGCACAAAGGACGGGTCTTGTTGCCCAGCAGACACGGCTGTGGCCTGAGTCAGAACCCCTGTGCCATCTATCGTCTCAGGGAGCGACGTGACTGAGGTGGAGCTGGTCGTGGGCACAAAGGTGTTTGTATTAGCATTAGCACTTGCATCACTAGCTGTCAGTGGATGTGTTGACTTATCCATCGCTCCCTCACCCGCATTCTCGCTTGAGGTGGTGGCTGAGCTGGACATGATGAGCTGTCCATCGGCTGTGACACCTGTAGCAATGGTCTGAGCACCGGCCAGTCCCAGAGACTCCAGGTCTACACTGCTCAGGCTATTGAGTGGCACGAATGTGATGTTGCCAGGCAACCCAACAGGGACGTTAGCTACCACTTGGCCCTGGCCTCCGAATCCAGTTCCGGCCAACGAGACACTAGGAATCTGCTGCACGTGCCCAGTATGGGCCAACAGACTCTGGAGATCGTTAGTGTTAGCGGATGTGGAGATGCCCTGGGTTCCATCAGGCAATATGGCAATGTCTGTACCCAACGCAGCTCCATCAGCAGTGGGAGCAGCATAACCCAACGTCGCTGCATCTGCACCCTGGAGCTGAGGGATAACCTGGTACTGGACACCATTAGCACAGGTGCCATCTGCACCTGCTGTGACAAATACGGGCTGGGTCTGTCCTGCCACAGTCTGCAGTGGGACCACATATTGCCCATTGGTGCCCACAAGTCCCCCACCAGGTAACTGTACTACACCCGATTCATCTTTGCCTGCGGAAACTGAAGTCAGCACCTCCCATCGGTCAGTGGACCCTGTGAGCTGGATGGACGCAAGATCCGTTGTCTGCTGTGCAACAAAAACAACACACAAATACAATCAGTTTAGGGTTGCCACTACAGTAAAAAGCAAGCAAACAAATGATCAAAAGTTTGTCTCACAGTCCTGTAGTGACCAATCGAGAGTCACACTATTACTTCAATCGTGTAAGAAGTAATAACTTCTTACCGACCCCAAAGAAATCATCTTTCCAGGGCAATGAAACAAACTACAAGCTGAATTAATGAACACCATCAATTGCATCATATTAGAGAGGAAGAAAATGTGAATTTTGGTCTGGATGACAGACACACACTCCCAAAGAAGTGCTCTTTCTGGATACAGGACAGTGGAGCACTTCTTTATTAGTCAGTTAAGTGAGGTTGTGTCTGCACTGATCTAAGAAATCTCTGGACTGACACCAAACTACCACTTCAAAACCAAAGTGTTTCTCGGGGCCTGAAGACCAACTCGACCCATTTCAGACCTGAACTCAACTGCTGGCCAAACCCCAACACAGGAGCGTGCTGAGCGGGGTGCTGAACGACGCTCGGCCGGGTCCTCCTCCGCCGGGGTTGACCCGGGTCTGAGCGCAGGTAACGCGGGCAAAAGCGACGGCTGTCCGACCCACAATGGGCGGGTTTAAAAGGGTAAGCAAGTGGGTGGCCGTTCAAGAGCGAAGGCTCCACAGGAAGTGTTGGGACTGTTTCACCCCCACTTACGATATATATTTGTCCCTCAATCCTCTCCAACGGCCGGGAGAAGAGGAGGAGGATAGGAGGAGGATAAGAGGAGGAGAGCCGGCGCTTACCTGCTCGGAGGAGCCGCTGGCCGACTGCAGGAACTCGCTCTGACTGCTGTCCACGTCCAAGGCAGCCATTTCCTGCTGTTTCGCTGGCTGTTGCGGGGCTGCGGGAGAGACAGGGGAAAAACTAAGACAACAAAAAGCCCACAAACTCCTAAAGTATCCGCGCAGGCGGCTACCGCTCCCAGCCCTGCAGCGGCGACGGACAGGACCGAGAGCACTCGACACAAAGCAGCTCCTGTCTGTCTGTCTGTCCTGCTTCCCGCTCGAAGCCGCTGTTTACTGTGTAAAGTGGGAGCTCGGCGGCTAACCGTTAGCCTGTCCGCTGCTGCGCTAAGCTAAGCGGCTAACGGAGCTGCACTCACCCGCCGCTGCGCTTCAGTCGGTGTTACGTACCAGTCATAGCGCGAGAAAAGGGCTCGAGAGCTTATCTGTTCATTTAAACTCCGAACATGGTTTGTTTTAATCAAAGGCGGGCTGAGATCGGAGACTCGGTGGCTTTTTCTTTTTTTCTCTGTTTTGATTGACGGTGCGGGAAAACACTGAAGGTGGGGCTTCTCGGCTCGACCGTGGAAACCGCGGGCTCTGCCGGAAGTCCCGCCGTCCTTCTCCAGCGCCATTGGCTGGGAGGTCGTACCACGGCGCAACTGATTGGCTGGCGAGCTGTCCGTCAGCTCGGGCCCAGAGCGCTTTTCCTGTTTGTTTGTTGGCGGAGAAAAGCGAGCTGGAATCCGCTTCGGGCTGCAGGAAGTTCAGCTCAACTTCAGCCGCCATTAAGTACACTAATGAAGCGCTCGACTGGGCTCTCCCAGCACACACAGATGGGCTTTAGGTCGGGCTCCCACTCTATCCAGTGTAAAGAGGGAATTAGACTTTAGTCTCAACTTTGAGTCCACATTAAATTGTGATTGTTGTGTCCCTCACATAGTTGTGTGTGTGTGTGTATTATTTAATTTATTTATATAGACACCCGTGTCACTGTAAATCACTGATCTAAACGAGTCGTCAGACCCGGATGTTTACAGTCCATTAACTTTATCAGCACTGTCTCCTCAACTCTTTCCAACATCGCCTTTCTGGCCAACACCCCTCACTTCATTTAAATGTGCGAGAATTCAATCTCATACACTTAGTCTAAATTTCAGCTCCATGGTCTGTCGAAAACAGACCAGCCCTGGGTCTGTAAATTTTTGGATACTTTTGGGACCATTCATATGCTGCCTCCCTCTGGTGGCGGAGTTTTAGCGGTACGTAACTCCAGCCACACCATGCCGATCTCCAACAGTTCAATATTGCCGTGCTGGACCATATCTACCTGGATCAGCATTAGAGGCGAGCACCACAGCCCAGCATTTATGCTCTGCTCTTTTGGAATACAGTTGATGAATCCTCAGATTTCATTTAAAATGTACACATGTTCAGACTACCCGCAGACGCGAGGCGTATCTGGAGTAGATCCAGATAAATGTTTGGTCTGAAAACAAACATTAAATCTGAATTTTGAGAATTTGATCCATAGCATATGAAATCTGATTATAATCAGACTTGTAAAGATGTCTCAGTCTCGATGCTCTGGCTGCTGAAAATGGCTTTCAAAGCATCTTTGAACCGAGGACCAGAGTCTGGATTAGTTTACCATTATCCTTGCTTCAGCATACCAAGTGCACATGGTAATTAGGTGAGATGAATCGGGTGTGTTTGGGTGAAGCAAAAAAGGCACGACTGGAGTTCCCCACCCCTGATCAACCACAGCACAAACCCAACAACAAAATTATGCCCCTCAGAGAGAACACGGATAAACACACCTTCTGTTTCAGCTAAGAAATAAAAATCTGGCACAGTCATGCAGTTCTGGTCTGGAGAAGTGTTTTATTAGCTGTGGCCGTCTGGTTTTGCTGTGTGGCATGCAGCATTTTAATGTGAGAGGGCAAGGCATAAGGAACACCTCAGCTGTGAGGCTCTCAAATAACAAACGACAAAGTAAAAGCCCAAAGCACACAACTTCCGTGTGTGGACACACAATGTTCCACAGCCAAAAGTGAAGAAAGCTCATGGGTAAATTCCTCAGATCTGTAATATAAGTTCCCCCTTGTCCCACATGGTACAGTCCAGCCAATCCATGAAGTTTTTTTCAATGATATCATTTCTTCTTTGGCTGATTCGGTGTGTTGAATTTGAAGAAGATGATGTCTCCATCCTCCACAATGTAATTCCTTCCCTGCTGTCTGTACTTCCCTGCAGCCTGTTGACAATCAGAGCAAATATCAGATGCACTAATGTACAGACACAGAATACATTTCCTTGTACATTATTTATACCAGTATATAATGCTATATATGGTATAGTGTACACCAGCACTGTGTCCAAAGTATCCAGACACCCCTTCTGATTAGAAAATTCACGTATTTGCTTGCATATTCATAATTGTCTAAAAATAAAGGTCACTACATGGTTTATGGCTTGGAGGGGCAGTCTTAGGAAAAATCTTTAATGTGTATAGACCATTACATTATTCTGACATTCTTACATCTTTAAAGATTTAAGAACCTCTACAGGAGTTTCAATGTTCCATAGTATCTCTAGTTATATTTACAATCAAGAATTAAAAAAAAATTAAGACATTGTGTGAGTTTAAAAAGAAACTCAGCATATGGTAGAGGTTATATTGCCATTTAAGGGTTTTCCTAGAACTAAATGTTGGATGTGTAGAGCCTTCCTTGTCAAGACTGTGGGAGGTCAGGGTAAAAAGGTTTAATCTCCATTGAAAAGCACTGCCAAAAGAATGGGAGCAGAGACTATGACCCAATGCATAAATGTCAGCTTGGGGGGTAAAAAGCTCCCAGTATTTGCACCTTACCTCATCTGAAGAATAAAGCCTGTTACTGGATCAATTCAGCAACAAACATTTTTTTATTGATCCCCTCGATTTCAGAAGAAACGTCGGAGCAGGTGTCTGCAACGTTTTAGACATACAAGATAAACGAGGATCTATGGGTAAATCAGATGTAGCTGTGTGCTCACCTTAACAGCTGTTTCATTGCCCTCCTCTTTGAAATCCACATACTTCATGACCTCTGCCATGATGAAGCCTTTCTCAAAGTCTGTATGGATCTTACCAGCTGCCTGTGGTGCCTTTGTACCTTTCTGTTGGAGACACACACACATACACACTCAAACTCAACTGAGTACTCAGATTTAATACAGACAGCATTGTAGCACTGTTTGTGTGTGCTTACCCTGATGGTCCATGCACGGACTTCATCGGGTCCTGCTGTGAAGAAATATTCCAGCTGAAGTGCTGCATAGCCACTCTTTATGATCTTGGTCAACACACTACAATGTAAACATACACATCTATTATTAACAATTACATTTTCTTCCAAGACCTTTCAATGCAAAGTCACTCACCACAAGTGCTGATGTAAAAACAGCAACACACACTTAGTCACATCAATGTAACTATAAAAACATTTGTAATTACAATGTATTTTGGTTTTGTTCAACAACAAAAAGCTCAAATAGCACTGTTACAGAAAAGGGGAAAAAACATTTAAACAGAAGTCAAGAGAGATTTTATTCCATGTCATTTTTGGCATTTCTATTTCTTTAT
This sequence comes from Acestrorhynchus altus, assembly GCA_034509495.1. Classification (NCBI taxonomy): domain Eukaryota; kingdom Metazoa; phylum Chordata; class Actinopteri; order Characiformes; family Acestrorhynchidae; genus Acestrorhynchus; species Acestrorhynchus altus. The sequence continues at coordinate 21,447,528 of CM067504.1, read as the reverse complement.
TAATCCCAGAGGGAAAGAGCAAATTATTACAGCTGCACCAATATATATATAAAATATATAATCAGAATAATAAGAATAAAATAACAGTAATATAAAGTAGTAAGCAGAATAAACACTTGAAATACCGGAAATATATACATGTTAAAATTATGAAATTTCCATTCTGACCCCCGTGATGGTCACAGGGGTCACCAATGTCTTGTTCCTCCTCAGATCCACCACTCGTTCCTTCATCTTTGTAACAGTGAGCTCCAGATGGTTCAACTCGCACCATGTTACAAAATCTTTCACCATTTCACTGTACTCGTCCTCATCACCCCTGCTGACACATCCAACTATTGTAGAGTCACCAGAAAACATCGGCAAATGGCAAGTCTCTGTGCAGTAGCTGGCGGACTTGTCCAGGTGAGTGTAGACTCGGTTGAGCAGGTACATGATGGGAGTCCTCAACTTCCAAGTGGTGCCGATAGGCAAAATGGAAAGGGTCCAGAGATGGCTGGACTATGGGTCAGAGCTGGTCCAGCATCTGCATGTACTTTATTACAAGGGACATCAGTGCCACTGGCCTGTAGTCCTTGATGTTACTGGCTCACAGCATCTTCAACACAGTCACAATGCAGGACATCTTCCATATCACATGTACACTCTTGAGACTCAGGCTCAGGCTTAAGATGTAGTGAAGTTCTCCACAATGCTGGGTGGCACAGGCTTTAAGCACACTGGGGGAGACCTCATCAGGCCCTACAGCCTTGTTTGTGTGGAGTCTCTTTAGTTGCCTTCTCACCTGGTCAGCAGTGAGACTAAATGTATGGGGGACAGCTGGGGAAAGGGTGTAAGTGGGCTGTTGCAGGAGGGGGGCAGGCTGAAGCAGGAGTGCGGTGAACTGCTGAGGGCCAGCAGCAGAGAAGTCAAGATGGGGGAGGACAGAGCCTGCAGTGTTAAATCTGTTAAAGAACAGATTTATTTCATTGGCCCTGTCCACCGTGCCTTCAACTGCTCTGTTGTTACTGGACCTGAAACCAGTGATGGTCTTCAATTCCAAATGTCCCGCATTCTGCACTCCTACTTCCTCTTATATTTGTCCTTAGCCTCCCTGCTAGATGTCTTTAGCTGGGTCATTCTCAACCCCTCCTTCATTCCACCTCTAAAAAGCCCTCTTTTTTTTATTATTACACTACATAATTTTTGCTGTTAGCAATTGTTCCCAGTCATTAAATGTGTTTTCCTAATTCATTGTGCCTTAAACAAATACAAGCAATTTATTATTCCTAGAAGAATATTGCTTTTGTGGTCAGCACAATGATATTTTGTAATTGTAATTACATTATAATTGTAATCTATTTTTAAGAATATTCACAATATATTCAGTGTTGAATATAGACTTCAAGAAGCTTGTACGTAGCTGTATAAATACAGTTATATGAAACTAACCAGTTCATTTACTGTTCTACAAAGTAAGTGAACCTGTGTACACAGCAACTCAGTTAATTTATATGGCATCAAGAGGTTGCATACATCCTGAGGAGCTGAGGAGGGGAAGCCATACTACCCTAACTAAAAAGACCTCAACGATCTGATCAGAGACCTTGGTCTCACCAAGTGCAGTGCTGAGCTTCTGACATCAAGGCTCAAGCAATGGAACCTATTAGATGAAAGCATCCAAGTCACAAATCAGAGGAAGCGTCATCAAGGTGGACCATGCTTCTGCAACAATGTGGCCAGTCTAATCGAGGCTATAGCTATCACCTGTAACCCGGAAGAGTGGCACCTCTTCATGGACAGTTCATGCAAGAGCCTCAAAGCCGTGCTGTTTCACAATGGGAACAAGTATCCATCTCTTCCTGTAGCTCACTTGGTGCACCTGAAAGAGGAATACACCAGTGTCAAGATGTTGTTAGGTGCCTTGAAGTATGATGAGTATGGCTAGGAAGTTATCAGAGATTTCAAAATGGTGTCATTCCTGATGGGCCTCCAAGGTGGTTTTACAAAGTATCCTTGATTTTTTTTGCCTTTGGGACAGCCGGGATACTGAAGTGCACAGACGGGACTGGGAGTTCTCTGTGGGGAAGAACAATGTAAAGTGGGAGCCACTGGTGGACCCCTGCAAGGTGCTGATGCCACCACTACACATCAAGTTGGGGCTCATAAAACAATGTCACGGCTCTAGACAATGAGTTGAGAGCTTTCAAGTACCTCCAAGATATTTTCCTTAAGCTGAAAGCAAAGATCAAAGCTGGTGTCTTCATCGGACCACAAATCAAGAAGATCATATAGTGCAGCGAATTTCTCAAGAAGCTGAACACAAAAGAGAGCAGCTTGGAACAGTTTCTTTTCAGTGGTTCACAGCTTCCTAGGTGATCATAAAGATGAAAACTATGCACAACTGGTTCAGACTATGCTGCAATGGGCTGCAGGACGTCACTCGAAATCCATATCCTTGATACTCATCTTGATCAGTTCAAAGAGAACATGGGAGCTTATTCAGAGGAGCAAGGTGAGCGATTTCACCAGGACATTATGAACTTTGAACAGTGTTACCAAGGACAATATAATGAGAATGATGGGTGACTATATTTGGGGACTAATTCATGAAACTGATTTGCAGTAAAGTCGTAAATCTCGGAAAACCACACACTTCTGAAAGTTTTTTGGTAATCTGTGTAAATTTGCAATGCACATAGTGTTCTTAGTCTGACTGTATGAATGAGAAGAGGCAAAATCGACAGTTTCTATACTGAAATTGCTTAACTTTCTTTGCCATAGTCACAGAAGCAAAGTTTATGATGAACGTAGGCAATTTTGCATTTGTTTTAGACAAAAACAATTGGAATATAACACTAAAAGGCTGGGAACACCACTTGTGTTATGTTGTGTTATTATTAAGGAGAACTTTAAATGTCCTTTGTTACCCATGCTTGTTGTCTGGGTAGCATTAAATTGATGTAGTCTGTTATGCATTTTGTGATCCTGTCAATGTCCTCTCCATGCAACTCACAAGGCCAGTCTGTAGTTTCAAAGCAGTCCTGCAGAGCTTCATAAAACTCCTCAGACCATCTCCTCACTGTCCGTGTGGTCAAAGGCTGTCTTCTCAAACTGCACATACCTGGGACTGAAGTATGCCAAGTTGTGGTCAGACCTGCCCAGAGGGGGAGGGGAGGCAGCTGTATGCATTAGCATACATTCCAATGTTCTTTCCTCTCTGGTGCGACAGTCCACATACTGAGTGAAGTTTGATAATGCCTTGGCCATTGTGGCACGGTCACATAACGGCATTAGATTGGAAGAGGGGGGACGTACAGAGTCAGAAAAATAATGTGAAAATTATCACAAGGTATCACAAGGTGCATAACATGGGCAGAGTCCAGTTCAATATCTGGGTAACAGACACATTATTTGATGGTAATATGACCAGAGTGACACCAGCACTTATTAATGAGCACAGAAAGCTTTCCTACTCTGCTCTTACCACTCATAGTGTAGCTACAGTCAGCCCGAACAGTCTGAAAGTCTTCAATGGAAACGGTGTCATCTGGAATATCCTGGTGTACCCATGTCTCTGAGAAGTACATTAAACTATACTCCTGCTACTCCTTCTGACTCCAGGATAATGCTGTTAGCTCATCCATCTTATTAGCCAGCAACCTCACATTGCCCATGATGAGAAATGGGAGCTGCGGCATATATCCCTTCTTCTCCATAAATATTGTTCGTCTTGCCCTTGCTTTTCCTGTGCACTGCTTCATTACTCCTCTGTATCCCATGTGCGTCCGTCTCCATAGCTCCTCAGGAATGTTAGCTGTCTTGGTTGCCATGGTGGCTTCAGCACAAACAGCTGAACTCTCTCTACTAGCATATTTTGAGAGGGTACAGTTTCACCATGTTGCCTTTTCAAATGAAATTATCTATTAGAGAGATAAAGTTTAAAGGAAAAACGAAAAAACATTGGAGTGCTGCAACAGGCTTCACACACGATTCTGTGCATGTTCAAAACAGCAATTTGTATTAACTCTAGATTGTGAAGAGTGATCAAATTAAGTTCAAAATCATTTCCTTCCATGTTAATGACCATATCACAAAAATTGCTGCATTCCAGCCAGTGCATTTCAGCCCTACAAAATGGCCTGCTAACTAATTTCAGTGACGATCTCATTAGGTCAGGAGAAAAGGTTAATGAGGACTTGAGGACTGCTGATATATCACTCTGTCATGCTGATTAGAAGAGCAGACTGGTTGCTTTAATGGTAGTGATGCTTTCAAGTTTTCTTCTGTTAACCATGGTTACGTCCAAGGAAACGTGTTGCACAGCATCAAAAGGGTTTCACAGACAAGGACATTGCTGCGTGTAAGATAGTACATCTTATAATTGTATTTTATTTTACCATATAAACATCTGACAAAAGTTTCTTGTAGAAAACAAAGTGTGTGCCATTTTCAAACCTTTTGGCCAAAACTGTACACAGATATGGACACAGACTGTAGCCTCTCCCTCTCATTATACTTTTGTCAGATTCAAGTTATTTCTGTGACCACTGTGGGTTTTTCTTACATTAACCGAAGGGTACAAACAATTTTGTCCACGTGTACAGTCTGTGGCTTCTTGTTCATTTGGAGCCCCTGAAAAGCCACTGGAGCTTTGCACTTTGCTGCTGCTTTTGGTAGTTTACTGCCCATAGATATATCTAAGTGTCCCATAAGACCTGGCTGAGCATACAGTATGCTAGTTTCACTTTCAGCAACAATGAAAGATAAGACAAATACACTTAATACATTTGTAATAATGTTCATTAACCAAGGATTCATGTTTTAACTTTGAAATAACTAATTTGCATTTTTTTTCTTCCCCCAATTTTTTTTCTTTTTTCTCCCACAAATTTTGGACACCCCAATTACCCTGATCACCTGTATCATCACCCAATCACACACGGTGCTCCCAAAGCCAGGGGGAGAGAACAAGCACACCATTTTTCAAGCAGCTTCCATTTGTATCTTTGCCAAATCCCCGGTTCTGACACAATGGCCAACAGACACCTACATCACACAGAGTTGGTGACGTGGGGAGAGAGCGCCACCTACCCTCCCAGTGAGGGAGAGCAGACCAGTTTTTTAATCTCCCTCTAGACCCTGGCTGCTGATGGCAAGCAGCATGATCAGGGATTTGAACTTGCAATCCTCAGATCATAGTGGGCTGTCACTGACCTTTGGGTTTTGTTTTCTTCACAAAACTTCTGTTTTTCCTCCTCATTCATGTCTTGGTACTTGTTCTCAAAGCCTCCACTGAACGGGATGACAAGAGCGCCAGGATCATGAGCATCTACCCACTCCTTAATCTTGACTAGCCTGCAGCGAGGAAGAGCCGTCAGTTTAGTCGAAAGTTAGTTATTTACTTTTACTACAACTGTAAGATATTGTAACAGATGCAAGCATGCATTATCGACAGCATAAACCATGCTACTCACCATTTGTTTTTTTTCCTGATATAGTCTTTCTCAGAGAGATTTACCAGGTAGATCATGGGCTTAGATGTCAGGAGCAGATATTTATTCAAGACTTCAATCTTGGGGGGAAAGATTAAATAGGTAACCTCAAATTTCAACAAGATTAAAGAACAGATAATGACAAATCAATGACCGGTGATGACTGACTCCTTGACTCCTGGGCACACCATAAACAGTGAAATGCAAAGTCATGGGATATCGGTACATAAATTCAGTAAGGAGTGGTTTTGCCTCAGGAGGCAGCTTGGGAATGCCCATAGCTGTATAACTGTGAGGTGTTATTTTGTGAGCAAAGTTGAGCACTAGCCAGTATGCTCATGGCAAGGTGATGTGAATTATCAATGTTCAACAAAGGCATGACAGTGACATGAAAGGAATCAAGTGGATGAGACATTCCGTTTCCGCGGAAGTGTGGATTTTTTACCATTCCCTGACCCACCAGGAATATGCCACAGAACCAATTCTGCACAACTCTGGGTTCAGTGTGACAGTGTGGGGGTACATGAGGTCAATGTAGGGCTGCAAATGGTCACCAAGTAGTGAAACATAGCAGCACCAGTCATTGATATATTTAGGTGGAGCAGTAGGCCCAACCCATTGCATGAGAATTCACCCCACACCACCACCAGCCTGCACAGTGCCTAGTTGATAACTGGGGTCTATGACTTCATGGGGTCTGTGCCACACAATACCACACCACCTTACCACCCTGCCATCAGCCAGAAATATTTGTCACCATGACTCATTGAACCTTGCCACATGTTGCCAGTCCTCTAGGGTTCAGGCACTGCACTGTTGTGGTGTTAACAGAGGCACTCTGCAAGTCTTCTGCTCCAATATCCCATGGAAGCTCAAGAGCCCTGCACTGACCTGCAGTATATGCACGTGGGACCTTTTGCATTAAATTTTGATATTTTTGCAAAGACAATTCAGGCCAGATGCCACTATCATTAAGCAACAGTGGGCGATCACTGCACTGTCCACTGTGGGTGTTCATGCCATCTACAACATTTTCATGGTACATATGTGACACTATGGATCAAAGAACGTTAAATCCCTGCACTTCAGAACTTTTGAAAAATAATGTCCTGTCCATCTAGCATCCACTATGATGCATCACTAACTCCAATAATTGATATCAACTTGCCATGTGCACACAGAACAATGTTCAATGTACAGGTGTCCCAAGTCATCCCCTGAGGTAACAAAACTTCATAATCAAGAAAGTTTTTCAACTGCATAAAGTAGGTTGATCTTCACCTCTTTGTCATTCCAGTCATGGTAGTAGCGCACATGTTTCTTCTCATCAACCACCCAAGACTTTATTTTGCACATAATGTCCTGTTTCAGAAACAGAATCAAAAGCAGAAGAAAGGATTTGAGTGAGAGTTGCATTTATTCAGGCCATGTGACATTCAAAGCATTTGAATGTTTGCAGCTGACTCACATATTCAGGTTTGAGCTTCTTGTCTCCACCCCTTACAGCAGTTTTCTCCAGCTTATCTATAATTGGTGCAATCATTTCCTCATCCTTCAGCCTGAGCTCCTCATGAATGATTTCAATGTCCCGCACTGGGTCAACATTTCCCTCTACATGGATGATGTCTTCATCCTCAAATGCTCCTGCAAATACACACATAAACCATAAACATGCTTTATACATTCTTGGTCAAAAGACAGTACTACCCTCAAGCAAAGTAATTGTTTGCCGTGGAAAAGGCTTTACCAACTTTGTACCAACTTACGTGTCATGTGGAAGATGCCATCACAGGCACTGATGTGAGAGAGGAAAGCATTGCCTAACCCCTGCCCTGCGTGAGCTCCCTTCACCAGGCCAGCAATGTCCACCACATTCAGAAAGGCTGGGATTTTACTGGACAAAGAAAAAGAAAGGAAATGAGGTTGGTAGTTACCGTACATTGCAATTTTACAGAAATACAATTATGGATACATTTCACTGCTGCTTTCCCTGAGGCAGATTGGGGTTCAATCTTCCATATTCTAAAACTTATATTCTCCTGCCTGTGTAACATTTTTAAAATGTAAGTCACTCTATATCAGTAAGTTGCTATAAATGTAAATATCTGTCCCAAGAAACTATTGTAGGCATGATCAATGTACAATGCTGTGAATATTTGAAACCATTTATTTCTGCATAGTTTCACAAAAGCATTTAGTGTTAAAGAGCAACAGCAGTGGAATTCCTTGAAAATGCACCAAAAACAATCTGTAGTAGTGTTGCTGGACAAGGATCATAGCCAGCATGTTAATGCTGCAGTAGCAGTATGGGACAAGGCAGGTAATCAACAAGCTAGCCCTGCACCAGTGATGTGGATGAGGTCTTTAGAAATGTTTGTGTTGCTCTTTAAGATCACCTTAACTGTAGGTCTGTATTATCAAGAACCTGATGATATGCATCAAAATACAGAGTTTACAATTCAACACTGAGATATATTGAGATGCTTTACACAAGACAACAGTGATTTTTTCATAAAGGTTTAGGAGAATGGTCAGTGTAAAAGAAACACCATCATATACATATAATCTGAGTGAAAGAAAAGTTCATTTTTATCCAATCAGAAGAGTGGGACCTGAGTACATGCTATCTAATGGTCATGGTTTAGACACAGCACAAAATGAATCACTGTCTTTCACCAACCTTTGCATATGAACTATTAATTAAGAACCAATATTGTGTTGTTTATAATTGATCTACTTCACATCTACTTAACTGGTACAGTGAGTGCTATATGTGATGCTTGCTCACTCATTTAAGAAACATCTTTGAGTTAAGATGCTTTTGGGGAACCCAGCCCTCAGCAGTATGTTGTAAATAAGAATTTGTTAAAATACAGATAAACATGAACTACAAGCTATCGACATCCTGCCTAGATGAATTCAGTTAGGCAGGATATCAAAAGCGTGTAGTTCATGTTTATTAGTTTACTAGTTCAGATTTGTTTGCTGGTTCTGAGATGTTTAAAGCTTACTGCACTGTACTGAATATATTATTTGCTAATCAAGAATCATTGTCCAGAAAAAGACATTAGCTGCAAGGCTCATGCAGTGCTCACTGATATTCCAGACTAGGAATTTCATTCCTGTTGATTCCTGTCAGTGACTTGTAATGTGTTGCACATGTAGGTGAGGAGCAGATACCTGGCAGGCTTGTGGTACTGGCAGAGAAAGTCAAAGCGCTCATCTGGAATGGGCACACGACTCTCATTGGGGTCAATGGTACAGAAGGGAAAATTCTCTGCTGCCGCTTGACTCTTTGTCAGTACGTTGAAGAATGTAGACTTACTGAAATCACAATCATGCAAATCACTAATTTACACCACAGCCAGGAGGTATATATCACAGATTATTAATAATGCATGTATAGCATTCAGTGATCCATGACATGACATAACATAACCTTGCACACTGCAAAAGGGCCTGATCCTACAACATCCTTAAAGACACAAACCACACAAAGTTCACACAGCAACCCACCCGATTACAGTAAAAAGGCTCATCTAATAGCACTGCAGTGATCACAGCTAACAGATCAAGCTTTTTGCAAAACATAAAACATACCCCACATTTGGTAATCCCACTATTCCAATTTTTAGTGAAGTCCCAAAACGTCCGATCAGAGGGGCCGGCTTTGGTCCATCTCCTCCCTTCTTTGGAGGCATCTGTAACAAAATTCACACAAACACCTGCAAATTTCACATGACAGGCAGCATGACACAGCAACACACCAGCTCAACCCCACCCGATCACCCCACCTTTTTAGGAGCCATGCCTCAATTACTCCACTACACTGTCATTCACAAATATGGACAGTAATGTTTCACATATGTTGCTTGTAAGGTGGGTTTCTGCTGCTAACTGCTGAACTGCAGTTGGGTGACTGTTCCCCCCCCCTGAGTCCCAGAATAGCAGCTGCAGGAGTGAGGGCTGTAAACTGAGCAGCCCAGCCTCCCTGCAGCTAAATATACCTACAGTCCACTCCACAAAAGCAGATCTATCACTCCAGCATCCCTGCCCGTGTTCAGTTAGACAAGTCAATTACACACAGACTGCGGACCCCAGCTTTAGCCCAGCCCCATTCATTTCTACAGTTAGCCTGTTAGCTTCCCGCCAGCAAAACCCCACCCAAACAGGGCGCCCCTCTGAAAACACGACCACGCCGAGCCGAGCGGCGAGTGTGAGCAGCTGTGTGTTCGTATCACCTTAGAAGAGCGCTGTTAGGGAGCGTGTTGTAATAATGTCACAGCGCTCACACGCCGCACGCTTCACACACTGCGGCCCACGCAGAGAGAGGACGCGAGCGGAAGTGCGTGGTGATTCAGCGTTCCGATTGGCTGAACCGAGGACGGACGGAGCGACGCAGAGGACAACGTCACGGCGTTTTGGAGGCGACGTGCTGTGTTACGAGCTGAAAACAGGAAACGAACAGAAGGACACCAATACAGCATCACTTCGTTTAATGTGTTTTATATGTTGTAGAAGTATGTTCATATCTTTAGTTTTATTTTAATGTTTGTCTTTTTTACTACTGTGAGGGACTTCTACCCCTATACCTGTCATGTGACAATAAAACTTGACTTGGCAGATAGATAAAATACTGGATCACAATGTCACCTATATACTGTTGCATTTTTGTTTGTAATGTATTTATCATAAAACGTAAAATCTCTTTATTCATTACATGTATTCTGTATTCATTACATGTGGAGTGATGCATTTCAACCTTCTGTGTTTTACTTTTGACCAGTGTGGCTTATTCAAATTCAAATTATTCAAATATTTCATTTTCAGTCAATTACTTTTCAAAGAGTATGAATACTGAGTCTACTTCAGCACACACAACCACAGTCATGCAGAAAGGAAGACTGCTGACCTGACAGTTGAAAACAATCATCAACACCCTCCATAAAGAGGGTAATGCACAGAGGGTCTGCTCTAAGGGGGCTGGATCAAAACACATTAAAGGGAAGTTTACTGAAAGGGGGAAATGAGGTGGGGAAAAGAGCATGACCAATAGGGATGACCCCAGTCTTGAGAGGATTGTAGAGAAAATTGATGCAGGAATTTGTGAGAGCTTCACAAAGATTGTACTGAGGCTGGTGTTGATGCATCAAGAGCCATGACACAGAGACATATCCAGGAAAGGGGCTACAACTGCAGCATTCCTAATGTCAAAAACTGATTGGGACTCTTTTAGGGACTTCGGTTTAAGGTGCTCACTCTGAAATCTTTGTGTGTCTTGCCTGAGTTCTGAGCGTTCCTTTTTCTTGGTTTGATTTTCTGTGTTTTTGATTTTGGAGATGCCTTCACTACTGTTATCAGGACCCCCGCCTGTCCTGATGAGACTTGGAATTGATATAGTTGTCGTGTTAAAAACACTTGAAAACTCCACAAAAAACACAGCTTACAGCTCACCTCACTGTGTCTATGCTATGTCAGGATAGATTTTACAAGATTGGTTGCAAATGGTTTCACTTCTCATTGCATTATGGTTAAATATGTTGTTTTATGGTCTGAATATAAATCCCCAATGAAACAGAGATTAATTATTTTGGAACATATCACAATGACGATGTACAATCAACGATGTACTATATATATAGACATTTATTGCATATTTTCAGAAACAATTGGGTCAACATCAACACACACACACACACACACACACACACACACACACACACACACACACCACATCACTGCCTCTCTCTGTGTGTGTTAAATCTATTCATGGCTGAAGCCTTTTATGCCACTTCTGAAAGCAAGGTCATTTTGGTAAAACAACACACCATTCTTACTTGTGCAAACTGATATCTTAAAATTGATATCATGTAGAGCCAGTTCTGGTATACTAAATAAAACATGCAATAGCAGGCACAGAAAAGGGTAAATCCGGATGGACAGTTCACAGACAGCAAGGCTGGGTCAGTTCATGAAGGAGTTAATTCATCCTTAGCTTCAACAACCTGAACACAACTGTAACTAGTAAATACACCAGCATGAATCACACAGAGCAGACCAGTCACTTTAAACACAACTTGGATCCAGCAATTTGAGTAGGGTGTGTTTGTGGAATTCCACAATAAAAACCAGAAACAGCATCATTAATTTCCTGATAAATACTCTAAAATGCAATACAGATACCATACATATACACATGTAATATCTAATTACAGGTAAACACAATAAAAGTTCCAAGAGTGCAATCATAGCCTGAGTACATTTCACCAATAACAGCACCATAACAGACTTTCTGTTACACAACTGTGAATTTTTCACTGATAAAACACATTACATATGTGGTTTTCAAGAAGATTCATTCATCTGGTTTAAGCATAGGATATCCTGAAGAACAAATGAATGACCAGGTGTCCCAATATGTTTGTCCACATAGTGTAAATGCAAAAAGACTCTCCTTTGAACATAAATAAAACTAGTAAATGTAATTTTAACTAATTTTGCATCTAGTTAATGGATATTTTAAATTCTAGATTATTATCTTCACCAACTGACTGATTGTTTCATTTTTAAATCTTTGAAAACTTGGTACATGATACCCATCATGGTACATGATGACCATCAATGTTTAAACTAAAACCAGTATACCACTGCAACCCTATATGCTGCCCAAAATCAGTAGACACAAAAACACTCCTTATAAGGGGTGCAGATGGCATTTAATGAATGAATGAATGAATGAATGAATGAATGAATGAAAGCTGCAACTCCAATAACTCACAGGAATCATTAGCCCAAATCAGCACAGCACAGACTGAAAATCTGTTATGCTTTGGGTCTTTGTTGCTGGAACTGGCACTGGCAATATCAGTTGGGTGGACAGAAGAATGGATTCCATAACATACAAGCAAATCCTGCATGCAGCAAACATTCGGTTAAAAGGCTGAAGCTGAAAAGAGGATGGTTTTTACAAGAAGACATAAACAAGAAAATACATCACCAAGGTCAGTGCTAGGATCTCTGAGGGCGGAAAGACCAAGCTTATGTGCATTTAGTGTTGAAAAACACAAGATATTTTAGAAATCTCTGAATGTGGTTCAAGCCAAGTGTGCTGCACTAAAGATCAAGAGAGCTTGTTTCTAAATATAATTACTTGTTTTAAGCCACTTTTACTGAAAATGTATATTTCTACTGGCAGACAACATTATATAATATATAATGTAATATTATATAATTAAAATAAAACAATTTCTCCACATGACTTCAAATAAGTAAAAACATCTAGACAACAAAGCATCTCATACTGAAAATATTAGATTCATAACAGTATAACTTCAAAATATGAACTGGTCATGAATAACCAAGCTTCAATAATTTTGAACTGATCCCAACCCTGCTACATAGGAAATGCAGCAAAAGATTCTCCTTACCATGGCTCCCAGAAAACAAAAATAACTTATGTCCAAAACAAACCCCAGCACATGGGGTCAGATCAGTAGTCATAGATATGTAAAGATTTTGTGAAAGGTATTTACCAAACCTTGTTTCTCTAAAAAATATGTAAGGGGTTCAAGCTGCCTGCCTTCCACAGACCATGGTAGAAGGTGGGTGTTAAAGTCAGGTAAAAGACAGACCTGATTCCCCTTTAGGTTTGGCATGCCATACAACAGAATTTAAGCGGCACAATTTCCAGTGTTGAAAAAATAGTGGTTTGATTCACAGCTCAGTTCTGCTCAGTGGATTCCGAACAGTCTAATCATTTTAATGATGTCACACAGCATCTGAGGACGCTGTGGTTCCATGGTCCAAGGTCTCTTGGACACAGGTTGTCATCATGGATATCCAGCTGAAACATATAGAACAAGGCCACGACCCTGTCATTTGACCACACCCACCCACAGCAGCCAATCCACCACTTAGCTGCCAAGGAATCAACCAGTGCACATGTCATCAAAGCAAGGATTCACCCACTGGTCCTGAGAGAGATTCAGATGATCCACTGAGCATGAAAGGAAGAGAAAATGAAAGAAACCAAGGTAAGAACACAGAGTACAGATGTGTTATAAAGTTCATGTATTATATACAAAAGAAAAAAACTGTGCATCAAAAATCAAAAGTGATCCCCAGGTATCTTTGGTGAGAGTCCACTTCAAGTATAGAGTCTTTGGGGGTGTGAATTGAGTTTCTGGTGTTAGTGTCTAATATAAGCTCTCAAGTCAATGGAATGCAAGTCAAGTCTCTGAGGAGTGTTGAATCCAAGTAAGGCTGGTGAGGTGAGAGTCCAAGCTGAGTCTTGAGTCATTGAGGTGAGAGTTGAAGTTGTCTTAGGCTGAATGCCCAGTCTGTGCAGTATGAGTCAGAGATGAGTCAAGTCTCTGCAGTATGAGTCTGAGTTGGGTCTTGAGTCTCTGTGGTGAGAGTCCAAGTTAAGAGTGAACATCTGTGCAAGTATGAGTTGTCTCTAGTCTCTGCTGTGAGGCCCAGAGTTGAGTACTGAGCCTCTGCATTGTGAGTCTGAGTACTTCTCAAGTCTCTGTTAGAGTCTAAGTTGAAGTTGGGAGTCTCAAATCTCTGAAGTGGGAGTCTGAGTTTAGTGTCAAATCTCTGAGGTGAGAGACTCCCTCTCTCTCTCTCTCTCTCTCTCTCTCTCTCTCTTTCTCTGTGTTTAATTGTAAACATCTGTAAACAAACCTTCTCTTGTGCACAATGTCCTGCACACAATGATTTTTGTGATAACGGACAAACTGTGTGCAGGTCAGTCGAATCTCTTCAGGTACAGCAGCTGGGCCACAGTTCTCTTCCTGACCTTCACCCCAAAGTGCTGCCAGCCTGCACTCATGCACACAGACACAAATATGCACCAACAATTCAACACAAACTGGCCATGAAGGCTCTAACTGCTGTAAATGTCTTGCTTTGATGAACAGAATTCTTGCTACTCCTAAATACTCACCTCTTTTTGAATGGTAAGATGATTAGATGCTCATCCAACCCAAATATCCCAAACGAAATGAAACCCTGACAAATGGAGTAATGTTACTTGCAGCCTGGAAGGTATATGTTTAAAGTATCTGCATGTGTTTATGTTTGTTTCTCTGTACCTGTCCATAATTGGCCACAGCACAGAAGAACTGCAGCTCAAGGTAAAGTCGCCCAGGATCGGTATTTAAAAGCCACCAGAGACAGCTGGACAGGTTCTGAACATAAGGAACACAACAAGTCTCAAGTTAAAAAACGCTCCTTATCTTCTCCCTAAATTAAGCTTCTTCCTATTTTCACCACCTGGTTAGGACAAGCAAGTCCTTCGAAGTCATACAAATCCCGCCAACCATCTTGGACAGCAGTACATGTGGATGAAAAATGCTAATGAAATATATGATGAATAATGAAAGAGTGGGGTCCCTGAGAGCTGAGGAGCATAGAACATCCAATGCTCTGCTGACTATAATGGGATGTCATAAAATGTGTGATATGTAAGTGACACAATACTTTTGTCCACATAACATAGTAGTTAATAACATTATAATGCAACTATAACCAAAAATCTTTCTTCAGGGTCACATTTGAGTAAATAAGACAAATACAATTGTTTTGATTAACTGCAGAAAAGAATATACTTTATCACAACTTTGGAAAAATATGCAATTCAACATGATCAACCTTGCAAAATGTAATTTGCATTCACTGCACAAAATAATGGAATTTTGTCAAGCTTCTGTCTCGTTCAGCTCTTCTGTCAGTCCTTCCTGTCTTTGTTCTGTTTTGTTTTGGTTTGCAACTTTCCTTTTAGCACATGGTTACATTTACATTTACGCTTACATTTATGGCATTTAGCAGACGCCCTTATCCAGAGCGACTTACAAAACTGCTTTGCTGTTCACTCAGAATATCCTTAGCTAATAGACGAGGCTGGAATCTAGAGATTCCTCACGCTTAGATCCTGTTGAAAAAAATGTCTTTATGGAGTTAAATACTCCTTAAACAGATGAGTCTTCAGTCTGCATTTGGTTCTGTTTTGTTTTTGGTCTCTTCTCCACCCCATTTCCATCTGTGTCTCATCTGTAACCCTGCCCATTTGTCAATCAGTCCCAGCTGTTTCCTGTCACGTCTGTGTATTTAAGGTCATTTGTTTCAGTATTTCCTTGTTAGTTTTCAAGTCATTTTGCATATGTAAATATCAGTGTGCTATTTCATCTGTGTATCCTGATGTTTGTTTCGTTCAATAAATATACTAAACCCAGCGAGTATGTCTGCCTCTCATCAACAGCTCAGCACACCATTACACATTTATTAAAATATTTAAAATGTTTTATATGATTTATCCCAAATTCATTTATCAAATAGGAACATATTACATGATTATAACTTCTTAATGAATAGGTTTTCTATTTCTATATCTCCATTTATGAAATACAAAGATTTATGGGAATTCAATTAAGCGTAATATATTTATTTTTATGATTTCCTATGTTTGCTTTCAGTCATTTGGACTCTACACCTCCATTCATAACGTCTGTAAAATAAGCTTCTTAGCTTCCTGTTACTTGACACTCATTTATTATTTATGATTATTGGATGAGTTCCAGTGCTCCACAGCCCAATACTGCGTGGGTGGGAGGGCTTTATACCCCCATAGCCCACATGCATGGTGCCAACAGGTTCATTTTATTTGTTCCAGAGAGCTTTGGTAAATACTTCTGTACAGGGACTACTCAAGCTTTGTTAGCAGTGGATGCAATTTAAGTAGCTACATACATTCATTAGAAGGGGCGTCCGCAAACATTTGGACACAGTGTATTAATTTTTATTAATAAATTAATGTACTAATATATTTATCAGCACATTTTTTGCGTCTGAAGAGCTTATATACAGTATGTTGTTGGTATGTAAAGGACCAGAATTGTGTGTATACTACTGTGTTGGTAGATGTGTCATTGTGTGAGTGGGTGTAAGTGCACAAAAAACCCACTGCTAGGAGGCTGACGATGAGCAGCAGACAGAGCAGCACATGCCGAGCCACCTGCCTCTCTTCCTGCACACGTACACAGCTTGACGCTTCACACAGTACTGCACCTGCAAGAGACAACACACTTACTACACACACATCCTGAAACTGCACACAGTATAACATCAACTGCATTACATGTTACATTAAGGGTACATACACACCTCACTGTGAAAAAAACACAAACACATAAACTCAGATTTCCTGCATCACAGGACAGTAAATGCACTTGTGTTTTCTTGCCTGATGGTGCTGCTGGTGAATCATTCAGATGGTCAGCTATCATATCAGGCATGGGATCAGTATGATCTGGGACCAACACAGACGAGAACTATTATGGGGCACACGCAGTACAGGTTTAACATATTACCCAACACATTTAACAGCATCATGGCCTGAATATTCAAAAACATGCTGAAAGAGTAATGTGTGATTGAGAAAGGAATCGCCTGATGAAAAATCAAACAAATACTATTCGCAATATTAAAGGAAATGTGCACAATATTATGAAAATGAAAATGTTTTATATTTGAATTCAACACCATAACCTCACCGCTCCTTTTAGTGCACCTTCAGAAGCTCTGCCCCCCAAATTCATGCATGCGCATTGCCAAGGTAACGACAGCAGCTTCCAGACCAAAAGAAAGTTTTTGATGGTCTGAAATTTTCTTCTTTGGCTGTTTCTCTGCCATCTGTACTTATGTGTACAACATTTTCTGTACTCAATGAATTGAAATTGTGCACATTTCCTTTATGTAAGGATTTTGTTTCATGTTTAACCCGTAGATCAGTCTTCAGATCCCACAGTTCTGAATGCATAAAAAGTAAATCTTTGTTTTACTCACGTTTTATGATTAGGATGGTGTGTTTTATACTATGACAGGGCACTGCCCTGTTATTTCTGGTTTCTATTTGTCATAGTTGATTAGCCAAGACTTCTGATGTCTGATGTCAAAAGTTTACCAGTTTATTTTCAATGTAGCTAATGGAATGTGCTACATATCTCGATCAATCAATCAAAAGATATTTGTATAGCACTTTTTACAACTGATATCACAGAGCAGAAATCAAAAGGTGAACAACACGTGAAACAAAGGACAAAGACCCCACGTGAGCACACCCAGCTCTCTGCCATATCTCATTGATAAGTATGCAAGTGCTCAAACTGGACAAAAGTACAGATAAAATTTAAGCTTCTGTTTACACGGTTTTTACACAGTGATAGAAACTACAAAAGTAACTTTGAAAATATTTAATTAAGGTAGTTTGAGGAAAGTGGGGGAAGCAGGCAGTTTGCATTATGTTAACTGACAAAACTTAAAATGTCTTCATAAGATATAATTTTTCAGGACATTTAATTGTATTAGGATCACTGATATTATATTTTTGTTTCCTTTTATTAGAAGAAAAACTTTAAATGTCATGAAGAAAAACACTCATTATGCTCAATATTGTGTCTGTTTATGGATAAAGTCTCAGCCAAAGAGAACCAATCAGCATGCTGTCTCAAGATGTAAACAAGTGCAGCAACCAGAATAAGCCAAGAAATCATGTTGATTTGTGGGTCGTTGAGTCAAATTCTACAATCTATTTCTGAGGTTTTTGTTGGATTTTACCAGTGATTTACAATATGTTTTTAAAACAGTAATTTGACCTTCACTTTTGAGTATTTTGGTCTTATGTCATTCATAGAGATCAAAGCCTGATCTTGTCTGCGTGCAAATAAAAGCACGGCAGTGTTGCAGAGATGGCCATTAAGTGAATACATTTGCCTAGAAATACTTTGATTGTAGTACTTAAATACTTTGTTATACTAGAAATACTTTGTTTTTCGACCAGTGAACACAGTTCTCTGATGTCTTAGTGGAATGTCTGATTTTTCAGGATAAAGCACCAATAGCACACTTTTTGTCCTGTCCGAACATCCTTGTTCAGAAAGTCTTAATTTAAATGAGAATTAGCCATTGCTCACTCCACCTTCCACCTTTTCACCCTTCATCATTATACTCTGATACTCAGATACAGCTGTAGTCTGCTGCATCTGCCTTTCTGTCCTTATGATTCCAGCTTCTCAAATTAGCCTTGATATACACTCACTCCGCATGCACACATGTATGAGTACAAGTACTGATTGCTGTTCACTGTCAGAAGATCGTTGTTGGACAGAAGTAAAATGTCTGCACGGCTTGTCTCCATATGTCTTGGCTGACCAACTGCATTTGGGGAAAATTGAGGAAATTTGAGTTTTCAGCAAACCACTCCTTTAACACAGACGCACGCAGACTAACAGATGTAGAATACCTCTATTCAGACTGCCGTGCAAAGTTGCCCTCTCAGCTGAGTTCTGATTCTCTGAGTGAAGGGGGCTCCTCGAATCCTCTGAGGTGCCTGACACAGAGCCTTGTTCCAGTGCCTGGTAACTCTGCTCCTCCTGAGAACCTTGACTCAGTCCCAGCAGAGACACTCCACCCAACACTATACTACAGCTCAGCACTGCCAGACTGCTCACAATCTTAGAGAGACAGAGGTAAAGACACAGTGTGAACAAAATCTACATATTGTAGTTAACACACCATGTTACTAACAGGGCTGAACTTTCGGACCCCTTTTACACCTGGTCACTTCATGTGTCTTTTGTATCAGGATTATATCTGAATAAGGCCAACCCACATAAAAGTTCAAGGAATCACTGCACTTGTCCAGTTATAACATTTTAATGCAACACTTTAATGCAAAAATACATATAAACATTCCAGAAACATTCAAGCTCATTTTAGGCCCTAGGAACTGCTGATAAAAAGGAATACCTGCAACTTACTTGGCACTTTCCATAGAAGAAGGCTGAGTCAGTGGTGTCACTCCCTCTATCACTCACCATGAGCAACACGCCCACAATCACAAACGGAACCCTGTAATACACAGGCCCAGGCTGCTGTTCGATTATTTCGTTGATTATTATGTTCCAAACAACATGACCATGCACAGTGCCTTATGTGTTTCACTTTAAGTACACACACGTCACATACATACGTACATGCACATATGCGAACACTCTTACCCCCATCCAAGGAGGATAAAGATGATTGGTCTAACTTTGAGCTGTTCATTCTTCTTCAGCAAAGCCAGAGCGAATGCTAACAGGCCTAAAACACAACAGACAATCTACACAGCTACACAACACAGCAAAGACTAATCACAACTCAACACAATATAGAACCAATTTTGTAGCATGACTGCCTACAACAATTTAACCCCGTTTACTCATACTGCAGGTCTTTGGACTCTTTCTGACTCTTTTTGAATAGGCACAATATAGGATAGCCAATCAGAACAGAGCTCATTTATCTGTTATCTGCAGTAACTGAAACAATTTAATTTTGAGGGATACATTTTGGAACATAAAGCCATAAGAAAAACATAAATATAAAATTATATAAAATTCTTATTATTGTATGAAATAATAAGACAAATGCTGTATATTTTCATATTTTCATGGCCAGCTATTTAGCTCCCAGTGCCTTTAAAACACTGCAGTCTAATCAGTTTGTGTGTGTGTGTGTGTGTGTGTGTGTGTGTGTGTGTGTGTGTGTGTGTGTGTGTGTGTGTGTGTGTGTGTGTGTGTGTGTGTGTGTGTGTGTTGTAGCATAGGGGTATCTGTCACTGTTCAGACCAAAACTAGGAGTCAATTTGATTAAATTGGGAAATCCTTGGGAATTCTTTGGAAATACCTTTGAATTCCCTCCAAACAGTTGGCAAAAGAAAAGAGAGGAATTGAACAAGACCCTGAAGTGGCTGATATTTGTATCAGCTGATGATAGGGGACCTGACATTAGTAAACACTCTGGACTAATATCTGTTTTTGTTTGCCATCTACTGATGAGAAATAACTAGTTTATAGTGATGTGAACACACTGTGATTTGGTTTTCTAGAGTGTGTGCACATTAGCATTAGTGTTAACCTCCTCTTGGTTCTGACATCATGAGCTTCCTCTCTCTGAACTCTGTCTTCATAGCTGATATACAAAGGTGTGTGGTTCAACCGCCAGGAAAACATCTCTGTTTCATCAATAGCGTTATATAGTTTAGATAAAAACTATAAAGATTAGTAAAACAGTCATGTTCCACACTGAGCCTAAATGATTTTATTACCTTCTAAGAAGGCAGCTGCTGTTGCTTAAAAAATATCCGTTAATTCCTTCTTGAGGACACCTGGTGGCGCTCTACATTGTACATTGTGGACTTGGAACTGGACTCAGAAAATAAATACTCAATAAATTAAAATATATCTGGATCAGCATTGAATATTATCACTATAGTTGATTGAAATGCCTTTTTAATGGCATAAATTATTTTGTGCTTGCCTACTGAACAGTGAATTCTATAATATATGAAAGTTTTTACTGTAAGTGTGGCTTCTGAGGTTCTTAACCTCTCCTCTATTACTACAGAGGGTCCACTAGGATGTACAAAGGTTCATCTAGTTCAAATGTACATCTAGTTTCACCTCTAATGTGGCAAGACATGTTAAATTCCTTCATACAGTTTCAGGGTCGTATAGTGTGCAGAAATATTGAGATTTTTTGCAAACAATAAATTGGCACACATGCATACTGGCATCTTATATCAGTAAGGTAATCATTTATTGAAGTTAGCGGTTTCTCCTGTATGTCTCGGAACTTAATGAAGATACAAGTCTAAAATATTGTTCTCTGCCTGTTGGAAATTTAAAAGTGGAAGCAGATGGTCAGTTGATAATGGTATTGATCATAAAGTCATTTCACATGCATTGACATTATCTGTGATATGTTTACCTGTCCACAGATAAGTGCTGTAAAGAGACCCATAAAGCAGTGTGAAGGTGAGGATCTGTGCCAGAACATTATCCTGCTTAACTATAAACTTCCACAAGATCATCGACACACACACCAAAAGCTGCAAAAGAAAACAATGACACATTTAGTTGATTTTCTAAGTAAAAATAATTGAATAATCCACATGAAACAAATCTAAGTGTATAAATTCTGTTCATTTTTTGAATTCATCATATTAAAAAATGTGCCATTAATTTTGCACATGCTGAGTTTAATGTGTTTTTGCAATATGTTTATGATGCAACAGAACTGTAATTCTGGTTTAGAATGTGCGGAAATGTAGAGAATGTGAATTTATTTGTATTTAAAAAATCAAAAATTACATGAGCTCAAGAGTTAGCAATAATGATCTCAGGATTGCAGGTCCATCTGCAACTGGAGTCTGACAGAGCAAAATTGGTCTTTCTCCACATCACACTCAATGTGATATTAGTTGGCATAAGCATCTGTTAGCACTGTGGCTGCCCAACAATCATGGAATGGCAGCAATTCGAAAAGATGTTGGTTGGCTTCATATGTATAGGTGGATGCATGTTCTTGTCTTCATCTTAAAGGTGTCAGCATTGTCTTTGTGACATGGGGAGAGTCAGAACAGGAATGAATAACTGGCACTTCCAAATTGGGGGGGAATTGGAACAAACATAGATTAAATATATAAATAAACAAATAAACATATGTGATCTGACTGGGCCTTTCATGATAATGATGTTATTGACATTGTACACTACAGTGGTAGGTGAACGTTTGGGTGCCCCAAAGGCAACATACTGTAAATGCAGTGAAGAGGCAATATCAGCTCAGCAAATGACTGAAGTCATGTGACACACAGTGTCATGCAATCAGTCAAAATTACTGCTACTGTGAACACTTAAGCAAGTTGAAGATGAAATGATCTCCAGAAGGCAGAAAGTTAAAGATGCCCCTTTTGGCAAATATTACAGCTTGTAAACACTTTTTGTAGCCAAGGGTCTTTCCATTCTTGTTGGAAGATGTTCAAATAAGGGGATTGTGAGTACCTCCAGCTTTCTCCTTTTGAGGGCTGTTGTTGATTTTGAGGTGTGTTTACATTCATTATCCTTTTGTAGAAGCCATCCCCTTTTAACGTCAGCTTTTTTATTTTTTTACAGATGTTTGCTTCTAGAATTTGCTGTAATTTCACTTAATCCATTCTTCCTTCTACCCATGAAATGTTCCCCATACCACTGGCTACAACACAAACCCCAAAGCATGATTTGTCCACCCATTAACATTTGGAAAGGTGTTCTTTTCATGACATTCTGTGAGCTTTTTTTCTCTAAACATAATTTTGCTCATTGCAGCCAAAGAGCTGCAACATAACTGGTTCACAGGACTTGTTTCCAAAGTGCATCGGGCTTGTTTAGATGTTCTTTAGTAAATCTGACACAGAATTTTGTGGTGAGGATACAGGACAGGTTTTCATTTAATGACGCTTTCCATGAAGGTCATATTTGTTCAGGTGTCACTGAACAGCCCGAACAATATACCACAACTCCAGTCTTCCGATCTTCCTGAAGGTCTTTTGCAATCAAGTAGGGGTTATGATTTGCCTTTTTAGCTATCCTTATAGTTGTTGTCTCTGAATTTATTTTGGTCTTCCAGACCTTACGTTGACGTCCACTGTTCCTGTTAACTGCCCTTTTTTAATTACATTTCAAACTGAGGAAATAGCAACCTGAATATAACTGAACCTTATAGCATTCTTATGCCATTTCTTCTGCTTTGTGGGCCTCAACTATTTTAATTTTCAGAGTGCTAGGCACCTGCATAGAAAATCCCATGGCTGCTTTTTTTGGGACAAGGTTAAAGGACTCTAGATATTTGAATAAGCTTTGAAATTTCCTAACAATGATTGTGAACAAGCCCTAACCCTTGTAGTCTAATTAATCTAATTTTCCATACTCTTGGAAGGTACACGTATCCTTTTTCCCTCTTAAATTGTATAAAACCTAAATAATACACTGGTATTGCTTAAATGTTAAAAACTTTTTTCGTCTTTTTTTGGGAGATATTTTCATCTTCAACTTGCTTAACTGTTACAGTAACAGTAATTCTGACCAGGTGTGCACAAACGATGGAATGACAGGACTTTAGTCATTTGATATTGCCTCTTGTATGAATTTACAGTATGTTCCACCCAATTTGGAAGTGCCTATTAGAATCCTGTTAGGATGTGTGAAGTCAGCCAACACCTCTTTTTGAAGTGCAGCCAATGCTGGGCAACCAACACACTCAGAGGAAAGTACAAAGGAACAGATGCCTGTGTGCACTGGGTGTGATCTGGGGAGAGAGTGCCATCTACCTAACCGAAGAGAGCATGGCCAATTTTGCCTTCTCAGTCTCCGGCTGCTGATGGCAAGCAGCATGAAAAGGGATTCAAACCTGTGATCCTTAGATCAGTGCTAGATGCTGAGCCACTCTGAGCCCTGTTATGCTATTACATTATTATTATTATTATTATTATTATTATTATTATTATTATTATTATTATTATTATTATTATTATTATTATTGTACACATCAGTGCCATGAAATGGTCTTAAAATAACAATAATATAATTTTGCATAGTTATTGTCATCCAAAAAAGTTAGTGTGATAGGCCTAAATTTGACCATGGGTGCCCAGACATCTGCCGAAGACTATACATGCAGAAATATGGCAAGAGTTGAATGTTTGTTGCAAGGCTGTCCAAGGACCCACCTGAGCAAGGAAAAGGTTTGTTGAAAACATATGAGGCAGCCTCTTGAACTTCTTGCTGAGCAGCATGACAGCGACAGTCCAAACCTGTCATATGAACTGAATCAGATGCACAGCTACAGAAATATTTTAAGAACATGCAGAGCTATGCAAATGACCTTCATTTCCTTTGCTGCCACTGTCAATTCATTATTTAGCATCAGGGAGAAACCTGTATTTTTCTGTTCTTTTCATGAGATTGAATTTCAGTTCTTCTGAATAATCCTTTCACAGTGGAAGGGTTAATACAAACACCTTAGATGTTCTCAGATCTGAAGTGAGAGCTTGATTTTATTCTGTCTCTCAAAGATTAAAGCCTGCAGTTTTGGTGGTCCACCAGGTTTTGGGTTGTTGTCAGTCCCATTTTCTTTGCATCTTTGCATTTTTTTACGTTCCTGTTTTCAAAACATACTACCCTCTCAAGCAATTAGACAATCTTAAATCCAAACTTTATAGAAACATCTTCTGAAAAACAAATGACTGGAAATGAAATTAATAATGGTGGTCTTTGACATATGTGCAGTCTAGGGCTCTTCTTAAAATTATACTGTATAGCATAAGCGATGTACTCACACAGCTGCACAGCATTCACTCACCAGGGCTACAAGGCTGATGATGCTGATGTTGAAGTTGACCTCCTGCAGCTCTGAGATCAGGTGTGTGGCCTCCATCCATGGAATAGTCAGTAACCATGCCGACAGGTACATGATGGGCGCAGAGAGTAATGTGCTGATGACCATGCCAGAGGTCACCTACATACAAACAAACATAACTAATGGGATTTTTTTAGACAGGGCACTAAATATTCCCCTGAATCCAAATGCATTCTGTTGAACTTCAATATGCCCCCTGGGAATGTTTTACAGCAAAATATTTAGAATTAGCATTCTCTGGAGTGGCGGTGCACTGTTCTAAAGTTCTACCCCTGCAATAATATGACCTTAATGGAAGACAAAACGTTTGTATATATCAGAGAAAATTGTAAGGTTTACTCACCACCTCCAGCTGCATGTTGTACTGGCTGGCGTAGATGGCCACGCTGGGTGCAGTTGGGAAGACACCGTAGAGGAAGGCATAATCAGAAAGGCTGCTGTGGTTTGCAGAACTGGAATTACCTGCATCCAACAGCTCCAATATATCCTTACACATCAATGGCATCATCAAACTGGAACATTGTAAAAAAAAAGTATTATTAAAAATGTGTAATTAATGTATCCAATAGCAAAGCAGTATAACATTTACAGTTGAAATACTTGCAATAATTTTATCTTTATATGCTTACATGAATTATACTACTTGCTACTCATATGTCTCTAAGACAGGGGTGCCCACACTTTTTCAGCTTGCGAGCTACTTATAAGATGACCAAATCAAAATGATCTACCTACAATAAAAATGCAAAACATACATTTATTTCTTCTATATTATCATTATTTAAGTTATCATCATATACTATTTAATATTGTGTATTTGTGTACTTTCTTTCCTTCACCTTTTTTTCCCTTTTAGGAAAAATAAAGTATTTTTTTAATTGAATTTGAATTTCATCTACAATACATATTGGTGTGTCTTGCATAACTGCATGAACCCACTCACTCATGAGCCCACTTTAGCTCAATGTCAGCTTGTAGAGTCAAAATTTCATTCTCCACACCAGAGTTCAGGTGAAACAGCATTGCAATGTTTGATGCAAGTGAATCCACCTCAGCATCTTCCTGAAAAGGGTAGCACATGAATGAAGCAACTGGCTCCAGTAAAGCAAAGCCTTGAAAGCGTCTGTCAAACTCTGACAGACAGTTCTCGATCTGCTCTGTGTACCGTGCACTATCAAGTTGCTCTTCTCCTGCATCTCCAGCTCTGACGTGACATTCTGGAAGTTTGCCAAATGGTGCTGCAACTTTGAGGACAGATATTGCATCTTTCATTTGAAAGCATTAACTGAGCTGATCATATTGATCACAGATTTGTCTTTTCCTTGAAGCTCTACATTAAGGTCATTCAACATGCTGGTCAGATCGGTTAAAAAAGCCAAGTCTAGCAGCCACTGCTCATCATTTAGTTGGCTGTATTGCTATGCAGCAAGGTATCTGAACAAGTTAGAGCGGTTTAACACGCATGCGAAGGGTGTCAAAAGTTCAGATTGGCTACCCTGTCATGTGATCTACCCACACTTCCTTCGTGATTGACCAGTAGATTGCGATCGACGTATTGGGCACCCCTGCTCTAAGAGAACAGTATTAATTAGGGAGATATAATTACCCCCAAGACACACACAAACATACACATATTCTCACAGTTTAGCTGTGATGAGTAGTATAAGGGTGACCCCAGTGGAGCGGGTGAGCTTATGCATCTGCCCCACCATCGTCAATCCCAGGTAAAAGAGTGCTGCACCTCCAAACGAGTCAGACAGTCCATCTACAAACTCCCCCAGCAACGCAGGGACATGCCCACCAAACAGGAAGTGGCATACAATTCCAACCATGACCATGAAGACGATGGGATTCTTAATGACCTGTAGAATGAACAGAGTGCATAAACTAAAGAACAGAGCATAGAGGACAGAGTACAGAATCAAAGGTCAACATTTCTAGGTGTGAGCCACAGTTGTGAAGTGTCTTTACACCACTAATGTCAATATATATCGCATTATGAGTGCCCTCTTATTGACAACTGCATGCATGCATTTGTTGATAAGCTGAGAGAAACAGAAGCAGAATCTTAGTTGGTACAGTGACATTATACTATTTTACACAAGTATTGCTCATTTCTGGAGAGAGGTCTCGTGCATCTCTACGAAAGTTCCATGGTACAGGAGCAGCATTCCAGCCCAGAGTGGGAATGACAAAGACACCATTCTCCCTGTTACAGTCGGTGGAGCATTAGCATTGTTGTGAAACAGATATTTTTAGGTAAGATTGCTACAACACGTTGTTCTAGAGTGCAATTAAAACTCTAAACTGATGATGAGGGTTTTCCCCTCATCATTTCCCCTCAAATGTCTCAGATGCCGTGGCAATGTAGGAAGCAGAGAAGCCTCTGACTGACTGATTTATATCCTGCAGAAGCCCCACTTCCACACAGTGGTTCTGAACTGCCTAACGCATGTTTACGGACTGTGCTCCGTTGGATGGGAGACCCGCTGATCCTGGTGGTTCTTTCTTTCTTTAGCTGTAAATGAAAAGTGTGTAAAACCTCACTCTGTAGTTACAAATAGATAAAACAGACAAACTCAATGTGGTGTGAGGGGATTACTCATACAATCACACCTCTTTCAGCCTCCTTTGCATGCGCACACACACACACATACCCGCAGCACAACAGTGGAGATGATGTGCAGTTTGCTGTGGCTGTGGTCAGGGTTTTGCCTCCAGCACTGGAACTCACACAGGGCAAAACCCACTGGGTTCAATAGCATCAGAGACACTGGAGCCACCAGATACAAATATTGCCCATAATCAGGGTGAGAACTGCCATACAGAGCTTCCACTGAGAGGAGAGAGAAACATGCATAAAAATATTTTTAAGGTACATAAAGGGTGTGAATGTGCTATTTTATTTATTTTTTCGATATATAGAGTTTAATTTTCAATTATATACAGTTTAATTTCTACACCATTATATAATATTATTATTTTTGTGACTAGTGTTGTATTGTTGACAGAGAAGTGAAGAGAGAGTATAGAGTGATAGAAAAGAGAGTATGAGAGAGCAAGGAATATAAGTGAGAAAAAAGTGAGAGACGAGTGAGAGAAAAAGGAAGTGAGTGGAGACAAAGAGAAACGAGACAACAGAATTATAGAGGGACATGCAAAACTAGAGAGCATGTGAGAAGAGTAACAGAAGTGAGAAAAGAGGAGAGTGGGAGATGAGAGAAGGGGAAGAGAGAGAAACCAGAGTGAGAGAGAGAGAGTGGGAGAGAAGTGGAGAATGAAAGAAGACAAAGAGAAATGTGAGCAAGATAAAGACAGTGCCATTGAAGCAAATACAGAAAAAAAAGAGGAAGAGGAAGAGGAGACAGAGGTGAGTGAGAGAAAAGAGAAAAGGGAGGAATGGGAAACTGCGAGATAAGACAAACAGAGGTCAGAGAACAAAAATGTGAGCATGTGAGAAGAGAAAAACCTAGAGGAGAGTGAGAAAAGAGAAACAGTAGTGGGAGATGAGAAAGAAGCAAGAGGAGAGAAAGAATGTAAGAAGAGAAAAGTGAGAGAGAGAGATTGAAAAAAGAGAGACAACAGAGAAGAAGCAAAGACTGAAGCATGTGAAAGGAGACAAATGAGAAAGAGACATATGAGAGAGAAGCAAGAAGTGAGAGAAAGAGATTTAAAGAGCCAGCAAGT
Organism: Acestrorhynchus altus; assembly: GCA_034509495.1. Classification (NCBI taxonomy): domain Eukaryota; kingdom Metazoa; phylum Chordata; class Actinopteri; order Characiformes; family Acestrorhynchidae; genus Acestrorhynchus; species Acestrorhynchus altus. Next base: position 21,419,086 of record CM067504.1, on the reverse strand, counting down.
GAACAAGAGAAATGTTTGAAAAACAGAGAGAAAGAAAGGTAAGAGTGTGTACACTCACCTATGGGATATCCCAGGGCAAAGTCATTACTCTGAGTGGCAAAGATGGAGAACAGGCCTGCTTTACTGTACATGTTCTCCGGACTGGCCACCAGCAGCGTGAGAACACACACCAACACAAATACACACACCTTTGCAATCAACACACTCCACAGGAAGGACCACACCACATCCGCAAACTGGAGCTGCACCATATTCTTAAAGAGGAGGGCAGGGAGGGCAAAGCAGGACACAAAACTGCCCAGGCCTTTCACCTGTCCGGCTCCGACCACACCGGTGCGGCCGGCCACGTAACCGCAAAGGATGATCCCAAAACACTCCAGCAGCGCAGGGAAGAGCCTGTCGATGGACATGGCTGGAGCAGACAGAGGATTGTGGGTAACATTAAGGCCATGGATGGTGACGTAATGACTTTCCATGATGGCATCAGATGGATGTAGTTTCTCTAATAGTGAAGAGGAGAAATCTGCAAAGAAAGAGAGACAGAATTATACACAGTATGGTTTTGTCTATGTGTATATGCAGTCAGGTGAGGTCAGCAATGTATTTGTTTTTGTGTAGGTTAGTCAGTGTTAATCACTACTAGATCGTGTGGATTATGTTTGTTGTTTTGGCCTGAATTGCTCCTGAAGTTGACTGCCAGTGTATCTATTCTTTGTATTATATTATTATTAAATTGCATTATTAGTAGTATTATTGTTATTATTATATTGTTATTATTATTATTATTATTATTGTTGTTGTTGTTGTTGTATTATAGTTATTATAATTTAGGTATATTATACATTGTATTATATGAAAATACATTAGATTTCATCTGTATCCAACTGCTATTATATACCTTCTTTGATTGTAATGATCCGACTTACATATTTGTTACATATTTGCAGTCTCATCTGGGATTCTGTCACCTGGTCATGGGACAAGCTTAAACAGAAAATGAGAGTGGGCTTTCTCCCCAGACCCTCTGCCAGAGAGAGAGAGAGAGAGAGAGAGAGAGAGAGAGAGAGGTCAGTGTGAGTGAGTGGAAGAGCAGGGTGTGGTCAGTGTGAATGAGTGGAGGACCGGGGGTGTGGTCAGTGTGAGTTAGTGGAGGAGCAGGGGTGTGGTCAGTGGGAGTGAGTGGAGGAGCGGGGGTGTGGTCAGTGTGAGTGAGTGGAGGAGCGGGGGTGTGGTCAGTGTGAGTGAGTGGAGGAGCGGGGTTAATGTCAGTGTGAGTTCGAGGAGGAGTGGGGGTGTGGTCAGTGTGAGTGAGTGGAGGAGCGGGGGTGTGGTCAGTGTGAATGAGTGGAAGAGCGGGGGTGTGGTCAGTGTGAGTGAGTGGAGGAGCGGGGGTGTGGTCAGTGAGTGAGTGGAGGAGCAGGGGTGTGGTCATTGTGAATGAGTGGAGGAGCGGGGGTGTGGTCAGTGTGAGTTAGAGGAGGAGTGGGGGTGTGGTCAGTGTGAGTTAGTGGAGGAGCGGGGGTGTGGTCAGTGTGTAACACCTATATAACATATGAATAGGAGTATATATACAAAGTATATAAAGTCTATTTTTTCTACAGTTTTTGTGAATTTACCAAAATCTTTTATTTAATATTTTATAATTTAATAAGTAATTATTATTGCCTTTATTGTATTTTTGTCGCTATTATTGTTGTAAAACTCATTACAGTCACGTCAATAAAGAATCTTCGAATTTGGGACAGGATGGGGGATAGAGAGAGAGAGAGAGAGAGAGAGAGAGAGAGCGTAGAAAAACAAGACACACACTAATATTAGAGTGATCTAGAGCCCCCTATCACATGTGCTACACCCCCTCCACACACACACACACACACACACACACAGATAAATGAATAAAAACATACAGAGCCCACCATTGTCAGTCCCATCATTCAGACACGAGCCGCAGTGGTGCAGAAGCCCGAACCCGCCCCGGTACCTCTGCTCTCACCCCGCGATAACGGTTATTCTAACGGCTCTCTCGTACTGTACCGTTAGGACGCTCAGACAGACGCTCATCGCAGCAGTGTCTTAATGTCCGTCCTGTTCAGGATCTCAGTCTCCCCGTGAATCTCAGACTGAAGCTCCTCACTGTCACTGAACCGCCGATTCCTGAACGAATCGCGACTCGAACCGATTCACAGGCTCAAATGAATCGAACTGCCTTTAAACTGTTCGTGTTCACTAACATTTTCGTAGCTTTAGGAGCGTGTTTTCATACAGATATTCTAATAATACAATTATTCCCCATAAAACAACAAACTTTGAATGAACTGTTCATGGCTCTATTTTACTGCGTTGCTGTAGTTATCTAATATTTCAATTACGTACTTTATATATTGTTAAAAAATGAATATTTCTGATACACTGTATACAAAACAAAAGATAAAACTAGGAAAATAGACAAAAATGTATTTTTCATTCATGCACAGCAATTGCTCCAAATACAATATGAAATGAAACAATATATCTGAAATGTGTCACATTGCATCACAGTCCACTGAAAAACATGTATCTCCAAAATGTCCTGGAGGGCAAAACTTTTCTTAACTTTGAATGGTAGTGAATGTAAAATAATTCAGTCATTCTTGAGCATTTCTATTGGCCTGTTCATGCAGATTTATTTAGACAGCCAGGGTCCAGATATAAAGGTTCAAGGTTCAAAGTTCAGTTTATTTGTCACATGCATAGTTATACACAGTACAACCTGCAGTGAAACGCTTTTTTGCAACTGTCTGCACCCACAGATCAATAGGGGGGGGGGGAGGGAGAAGGTGGGGAGAGGATAAACAGAATAACCAGTATAAACAGAATAAATAGAATAAATATGTGCAATCTAAGTATAAAAAAATAAATAAATAAGAAGACTAACTAAATAACTAAATCTCTGGGACTGATTATGATGAAGGAAATAATAATAAATGAGGTAGGTGTGTGAATAGTTCCAGTTGTGTAGGAACCCTGAGAGATGAGAGATGAATAAAGTGCCAAGTGAAATGTGCAATGTTTTGCTACATGATGTTGTATGAATAGAGTGCTGGTGAATGTGTGAGTCCGTTGATGAATTATGAGAGTTCAATATGTGAGATGTGGGATTTGGGCTAAGAATGAGGTTGGATCTGGTTCAGAGTTCGAATAGCCTGAGGGAAGAAGCTCAGTTTATCCTTTCTGTGGTGGATCTCAGTGAGCGGAACAGCAGAAAAGCCAGAGTATAGATATATACAGAGTATAGATAGTCTGCAAATCTGGAAGTGTTGTCCTCGAGCGCATCACTCTCTGCAGGGTCTGTCTGTCCCGTTTGGTGCTGTTTCCGAACCAGGCCATGGAGTTCCTTGGGAGGATGCTCTCGATGGTGCAGGAGTAGAAGTTCTGCAGTACCGCGGAGGGCAGTTGGAAGTCCCTAAGGCGTCTGAGGAAGTAGAGACGCTGTTGGGGCTTTCTTTGCCAGGATGTCGGCATGGCAGGGCCATGTCAGGTCTTGCGAGATGTTGACTCCAAGGTACTGGAAGCTTTCTACTCTGTCTACTTCTGCACCGTTGAGCCGTACTGGTTGGTAGCTCCTCGTCTGTCTCCTGCTGCAGTCCACTATCAGCTCCTTGGTTTTGCTGACATTGAGCAGGAGATTGTTGCCCAGGTACCAGGTTCCCAGGTGTGCAATCTCCTCTAGGTAGGCCTTCTCGTCGTTGTCGGAAACACATGCATATATATATATATTTTTTTTTTTTTTTTAGAGAAAAGTCTAGTGGGTTTCTCTCTTTTCATATTTTTATAAACCTGCGCTTTCTGTACATTTGATCTCTTTGTTTTTAAAGCATCAATTCAAATGAGGGGCGGCACGGTGGCGCAGTGGATAGCACTGTTGCCTCTCAGCAAGAAGGACCTGGGGTTGATCCCTGGGTGGGGCGACCTGGGAAGTTTCTGTGTGGAGTTTGCATGTTCTCCCCGTGTTCGCGTGGGTTTCCTCCGGGTACTCCGGTTTGCCCCAAAGACATGCGTGATAGGTGAATTGGTGACTCTAAAGTTGCCCTTAGTGTGTGAATGTGTGTGTGCGCCCTGTCTAGGGTTGTTTCCCGCCCTTGCGCTCAGCGTTGCCCGCTGGGCACCGGCTCCCCCGTGACCCTATTCAGGAATAAGCGGTTCAGAAAATGGATGGAATTCAAATGAGTAAGTAAAATATGATTAATTCTGATTTTAACACACTTTCTCTTAAGTAAAGCGTATATTTGGGGTCTTTTTTATGAAATGTACATTAATACACAGAAGTGGAAATAATTTAACTCGTTTATATAAAGTCGTTGAATCAGACGTTGAAAAGAACCGATTCGGTGAACTGACTCGGACTTCATCCCTGTCATCCCGTGAAGTTTTCAGTGTCCGTTCCCAGTCCGACTGACAGACATTAGGACCAATGAGTTGACAGGCTAGTGTTCGAGCTCGGCCATTGGCCACCATCATTGGTCGGCGTTTTCAGAACGAAATGACGTAGCATGCCTTCTCTTCTGATTGGTCGAAGGGAGAAACGAGGGCGAGGCGTGTGTTCGCCTCTCTTCAGCGGGTGCCCAGTAATTCAGGGTTGCCAGGTTTGATTGGGTTTGTTTGAAAATGCAGTCGCCACCAAAGTGCTTTCATTACAAACAGTATAAAAATGAAAATGTCTGTTTGGTGATGTTACTGATGCGGTGTTAAATAGCAGAGAGAGTTTGGAAAGGAGGAGTCCTGACAATAGACAATAGACAAAACTACATGAGCTGAACTTCAGGGACAACAGGAATCAGGAAGAGCTGAACAATAGTTCAACATAGATCTTCATATAAACTGAAATTCTAAAGACCAGGAATTCAGAAATGATCAGGAATTCAGAAATAGAAAAATAGGAAAAGGAAAATAGAAAAAAATGGAAAGGAAAATGTTATGAGGCTCACAGGATAGAAGAGAATACAGGAAAGAACAGAAATGAGTCAAATTTAGTTTTTAATCTTTATTGTGTTACTATTAAATGTTTTGATTTTGAAATTACTGTAAAAGATAAAAAAAATACATATTAAAAAGATGCACTAATAGCACGGTATTACTGCTTACTGCTGATATGAATCAGATATTAATAATCGAAACAAAGTTGATTGGCAGGAGATTTAAGGTGCTACACTGATCATTCTTATGAAATTTTGAAATTTTTCTTCAGACTCTGTGAACCTTAGATTTTGGCCTTTATTCAGCTTCTTTAGGGCAAGTTTTAGACAGACTTTGGGCTGGATTTTTCGCTGCACCTTGCAACCCTGTTCACAAAAGCAAAACCAGAGCACACAGCACAACTCATAAAAGGGACATTATGTGTTTGTTTTCTCAAGTCCTCGTAGTATATCAACATGCAAACATCTTTTATTAAATAGTGTGTAAATTCCAAGCCATCATTAATTAGTCAAAAAAGATGAACAGACAAAAAAAGTTCAATTTATCATTTATTTAGAAAACCTCTTTAATATTTGGCACTCACACACACACACAGACACAGACACACACACACACACACACACACACACACACACACACACAGGAAGCTGTATTGAAGCAAATTACATCAATGAAACATAAAATACCTGAAAAATCTGTTTTCTTCTCTAGCTCCAGCCACACACAGACTTTTATCATGTTAGAGATCTTAAGTACCGCTACAAGTCCCTATGGAGAATCATTCACCTGCTGTAATACTGTACAATCCTTCACTAGCTCAGTACTGTACTCTGGAGGTACACTTTGGTTTTGGTCAGATTCTTGGCTGTGTAACAAGTGCATTTGAGTATGTAAATTTTACACAGACCCAAGTCATATTTTACACAAGGCCTGTTGCAGATATTCAAAATGAAATTCAAACAAAAAGGGTGAGTTCACAGATGTTCCAAAAGATTTGCATAAGTTTCAAGATGTGAACAAAGTAACTCATAGTGGTTTGGTGATAATGAAAAGGTTTTGGTATAATAATTGTCTTGTTGCAGTTATATAATAATAATAATAATAATAATAATAATAATAATTATTATTATTATTATTATAATAATCATAATAATAATCACAATTATTATTATTATTAATAATTTTATTATTATTATTATTATTATTATTATTATTATTATTATTATATTAGGTTAACCACTACTTTACTGCCTTAATCATTACATTAAATATTAGTAGACTGGTCATTTGAATAGTAAAATAATGGCTGCATTTTCAATGTAGATTCTCTAAAATCAACTATTTCATATCAAACCCCTCTGAATTACATATTGTTCACATTTTAATGGCTGAATTATGTAGAAAATATGAAATGTCTGCAGAACTCCCCTTTAAGACACTTCACATAAGAGCTATATATATCAAAGAACTGACACAATCAGTTCATAAAATGTACCTAGCATACCAAAAAAAGGTGGTACCCCATATATTTTGAAAAGAGAATTGCAGTACTGCTACAACTGAGAGCAGCTAGGTTTGCATATTATCAGGGAGTAGCACTCTTTGTTCATTCCCTTCTTTCAACCCTTCCATCTTAAGGGCCTGTAAACAAATTCAACCAATACTGTAACACTAAATCAAGCATGTCATACGAGTTTGCTTTGGACTTACTTGAAGTATAGCAATTAAGGCAACAATAGTGCGATATTTATATTCATAAAACAGTGGCCCTTCTTATTATGTAGGTGTAAGTGTAATCTACATCATACAAGGCTAGGAAAACTGTGAAATATACAAAAGTCGAAACAATACTGCACATCTGAAAACGAGCATAAACAAGAAAACAAGAACCCACATTACAAAACAACATTTTTTTAGGCACTCTGTGGTCATTTCATCTTCATCTCATTGTAATTCTACACTTACAGAAACTAGTAAGGCACTTCATTCGTGGTGATAAAGCAAGGTCAAATCCATACGGCAGGTCTGCATTTACATTCCAGTCCAAAGTGTTGAATAAAGCTTGTAAAAATGTAAAAGTACACATCAGAAAACACTGATTTGGATTTGATCTGTGTGCCAACTCTTTGGGTGGTCAATCAGACTGAACTCTCTTCATATCACTTCATACACACTCTTGCTCACACATACGTATCTGGTTATTCTGAAAGTCTCGCTGTCCACAAAAAACCAAAACAGCCCTGCAGGTGGCACCAACATCTAACACTTTCATTAATCTAGGAGTTTAATTCACTTCTTAAACCCTATTATTCAGCACTTACTCCAATCCAGAAACTACTAGGGAATTCTTACAAACAGTTGACCATGTTTTGTGTCCCACAGGGTTCAATTTTAGGGTCTATGATAATTATAATAACATAATTATGAGAATAATGAAGTTATAAAGCTGAAAAAAATGTGTAGACTTATGTACAGACCTACAGGAATTACAGAACCACTGAAATGACCAAAACAGCCATAAATATACATGGACATTTTGACCAAATAGATAAAAAAGAACAGAATGAGTCCTATATGAGAAACGTCTGGAATAAGATTTTTTTTTATATTATGCTGTTTTAGCAATTTTCTCATATCTGTCTCATGTTTAGGCCCATGTTTGAGTGTAATTGTTGTAGTTTTGCTTATATAGTCAAACTTTTCATACTTTTATTCACAAAATTCAGCTTCAATTGTAAGCCTTTTGTTCTTTTCCAACTTCAGGGAAGCACAATGTAATGATTCTATATAGTATCTGACTGTAGAACACATATGTTGCAATTAGACATTAAGCTGGAAAATACATTAAAGGAATAGTCCTAGTTTTTACTAAAATGATTTTTCCATCCAGCCTCTTTTATGTAGAGTACAAGATAGAACTCAAGGAATGAAATAAATATTGGCATAGCATTAACCTCAATGTGTCAGGCACTTCATGATGCTCTATAACAGAGTAAATGAAGGTAATTGGCATCTGATAAAGTTTGCTGTGATGTCTTTGGAATCAATTTAGAGTATAACATATCAAAGAGTATACAAGTGTTGTATATGTAGAATACTATTTTGAACAGAATGAAATACTGTAGAGAGTGAACATAGTATCCCTGAACATCCTGTCTAATTCCTTCATCTGGGAATGGGGGGCAATGGGGGTGCACCTCTCTCCTTTTTCGCTGAACCTGAAACAAGTACAAATACACAAGTATAGAGTGAATTAGTGTTGATACTAAATGACTTCAAAAGAGCCCATGAACAATGCAAGTGTATTAGTGGAGTGGATGTAAAATATATGAAAGTACATACATATATAAAATAAAAACTGATGTCACCACTGAATGAAATTCATGGTTTAAAAGGGTGAAAAAATTATATCAAAATTATATTATATTTTGGATCATTCTTTTCATTTTAGCTATTATAAACTTACACTACACTACACTTACACTAACTTTTATATCAGGTAAAGATTCATAACCCACCATCTCAATTTCGTCCTACACTCCCATTATATTACCGTATTTTCTGGACTATAAGCCACTACTTTTTTTTCCACGCTTTAAACCATGCGGCTTATAATGAGGTGCAGCTTTTTCTTCTTATATATGTTATTTTCCAGGTTTTCTTAAAAACTTTGCAGGTGCGGCTTATATTCTGGTGCGGCTTATAGTCCAGAAAATACGGTAGTTGACTCACAATATTTCACATTTGCATATAAAATAAATTTCAACAATATCTAAAAGTATTTAACATTGTGATACATTTCATTCATACTGAATGTGTTACATAATAGTATTATAATAACAGCTGTATCACAAAACTTAGAATTAAAAGGTCCAATATTAAAAATACTGTATAACTGACTGGGTACCTCTGCCATCATTCCTGGCCAATTTGCTCGGATAGGTCTTCTGACATGGGATGTAAGGCTCCGGGGGTGGAAAATCTGACACAGGCCGGAAATTGAAGCGCATTTCCCACTCATCTTGATATAAACACAAAAAAACATATCTTTTAAAATAAACTACACACACACACACATGATACAAGCAGCCTGATACCATCAAAATGTGCTCACAGACATAGACCCAGGGTCTTTTACCGGCAAACTGTCCATGACTGTGGTAACCATTGCCCATGGGTGGAGGCGGAGGAGGCGGTCCTCCAGTGGTGGGTCTGTCTGGTGGGAGGGGTGGTCTGTTGCCACCACGAAGAGGCTCCGACCCAAGTCTGTTTGGTGGCGTTGGAGCCGCTGGTGACCTCACACTACTGCCACTTGGTCGTCCAGAAGGTGGTGGTGGGGGGAGGGGACCTAAAAACACAGGAAAAGAAACACAAATACATAAAAAACACACATGTAAACAAAAGTACTAACAAACTGCTACTAACACAATGTCTCTGAACAGATTTTCCAGTTCTGTTACTTCAGTGATCACTTAGTGGCCAGCATCAAACTGAGTAATGTGCATCCAGAGTGAGAGAGGTCAATTATGGTTTCTGGTTCTCCTGGCCATAAATGGATGGAACTCCTGATAAAGAGGGCAATGCTTAGATGGTCATGCCATTTTATCTCTCTAGATAATAAATTAAATAATTGTTCTATCATAGAGGTGGACTGTCATGTTCATCTGGACCCAGACATTGTCCCATTTAGATCTGGACCTGATATGATGAGCCCTGCAACTCAAGTAATTGATACATATAGAGCAGGGCTCTAGATAATAGAGCTGATAAATAGCACACAGGACAAGATAAAAAAAATTCGGGGGGACAGTGTAAAACCATTTACATTTATGGCATTTGGCTGACCCTCTTATTCACAGTGACTTACAAGGTTTATCACATTACAGTGGTGGGCCATAGTAATGTTAGAATTCCTGCCCAAAAACTCTTATCGGTGTACCAGAGCATAGACACCCAGACCAGGAATCGAACCCTATGGTCCCCCACATGGTGTGGTGGCTTACTGGTGGTGTTATCTGTTGTGCCACAACAATCAACAGAGACATTATAAATAAAATTCAAAAACAAGTTCAGTGATTAAAATTTGAATGGGATTTCTTGCTCAACGTGGCATCTGTGTACAAATAAAGCCTCACGCTTCAACAATAAGAGCGAATCAGCTTTCTGATTACACTGCAAGCAGAAAAAGGAGGACAATAAAAAAAAAAAAAAAAAAATTAAACACCACATTTTTTTTCTTTTCTTTTTTTTTTTACTGGAAATGAGCAAAAGCATTTATTTAGAGTACTTGTTGTTAACACTTGGTCCAGTCCAGTGTATAAACTGACAATAAATATTGTTAAAGTATACTAAATTGTTATTGTTATTGACATTCAGTTGTTGATTACATAAAATGTTGACAGAAGTATTAGGCTACTTCAATATGCAAGGCAGACATTATGATGACCTTGGCTTGAGGAAACCGTCTGTAACTGGACCTTAATGCATTAAATATCCTTATTCTATTAAGTCACAATACTCATATTCATACTGACATTGTTCTAAAAAAAGGTTTAACTGTTTATCTGTTGTCATTACAGAAATATTAGTTTGAACTCTCATGGTCATAGACAGACATTACCTGATCGTCCAGGTGCATTCCGACCCAGAGGGGGCGGCCTTTCACTTGGAGGAGGTGGAAGGGGTCCTGGCCGCCCAGAAGGAGGGGAGGGGGCATGTGAGGTGAGGGACAGGTGCCTCTGAGGAAGACGTGGTGTGTATTCCTCACTAGGCCTTCCCGGTCGCCCTGGTGGCAGTGGAGGTGCAGAGTTACCAGGCCCACGAGACGAAGACGGAGGAGGTGCTGGCTTGCTGTTAGCAGAAGGGGGAGGAGGAGGGGGTGGACTGTCCCGTTGGATGGGCAAAGATGGGCGATTGCCAGGGGGGATGGGTGGTTGTCGGTCATCTAATCGTGCAGGAGCTGGGGGAAGAGGAGGTCGTCCAGAATGAGGAACAGGAGGAGGTGCTACAGGGCTTGAAGACGAACGCCCAAAACCTCCTGGGATAGGTGGGGGCGCGGGCTGTCTTCCAGGAGGGTTTGGAGGAGCAGGTGAAGAGCTTGAAGGGCGGGGCCCACCTGGCAGTGGGGGTGGTCCTCTTTGAAAGGTGCTTTGATTGGGACGTGGAGTGTTGGGAACAGGTGGGGGTGGACCTCCAGACGTTTCAGGGCGTGGAGGGGTCATTCGAGGCCGTGGGGGGTCAGAAGAACCATTACGAGGCCCAGGCAAACGAGGGGCAGCGCTAGCACCTCCTGTAAATGGTCGAGGACCAGAACTACGGGCACCAGGAGGAAGGATGGGAGGTCGTACACCAGAAGAGTCTGAGAAAGACAATGGGAGAAGGGAAATTCTCATCAAGTATATTTCAATATCAAGTGCAATTTAATGCACTGAGCACATTCAATCAAACCCTAATATTAGGTGAACTGCTATTAGATGCAATGCATGAAGTGTGTGTGTTCTAAATGAAATAATTGCACAGAACAACAGCCTGGCATGTAGAATTTGTTTATTTTTCACATGTACAGGGATTACTGGCAATAGAGAATGCAATGTAAATTACATCATAGAAATTAAACAAGATTAGAACAGTCCAATGTGGCCGTAGGTGTGTGTGATTCTTACCATCTCTGGTGGAGCGCAGCTTGGGCATCCCATCCTGGAACAGCCCACCAAGTCCTGCAGGAGCACCGCCTCCAAACCCTCCAGATCCTCCTCCTCCTCCACCACCACCACCTCCCACTCCTCCTATTCCTCCTCCACCTCCTCCACCACCTTTGGGCTCTGTCAAAACAAACACAAGAGTTTGGTACTAAAACCAAACAACATACACTATATGGTCAAACGTTTGGGGACATCTGTTCATTCATTGTGTGTTCAGAAACAAACAAACCCAAAAAAGGATCTGTATCAATCACCCCGATTGCACTTTTTGGGGTCATATCTGTTTTTTAACCACTGTCCACATATGGTGCTGGCTTTGTAGCATATATGACACAAGTGGCAAGAAGGCTAATTTTGAAAAACTGGAAGGACCAATCCCAGCCTTCCCTTATCCACTGGCTCAGAGACATTTTGGCCCAACTAAAGTTGGAACGCATGAAGCATCTGAGTCAAGGAATTCTTAGCATGTATCGAAGGACTTGGCAGCCAATACTCTCCTACCTCAACACTACACAAATGGACATTACAAATTAAGCATTACAACCCTTCCACAGGTTACTGTTCTATAACATTTGATCTGCCCCACATTGTGTGTTTTCCTTCCCCATTAGCACTGTTTACTTTGAATCTACATGTCTGTCTTGTGTTTCAAGCTCATGTATAAATAAAGCTCATGTGTATATATATATATATATATATATATATATATATATATATATATATATATATATATATATATATATATATATATATATAGACAAAATGCAAAACTTATATACAGTGTGTGCAGAATTATTAGGGGGGCAATAATTGTTGGATCTGGTGGAGTGAATTAAAGTTGAATCTAAAGTCGGATGAGTGGTTGCTCTCCAAGTGCAGGATTGGTTTAATAGAAATGAATTAGTATTATTATCTGTATTAGTAGGTAGTGCATGTCACACGGCTCCAGGGGCCTGTGTATATTCCATATACTCTATGAGGTGTTATTTAGTGTGTCTTTAATCGATCTGTATTAATCATGCAAACTTAATGACAGTGGATCTAACAGAAGCGTATGCAGCACGTGTGGCATTCCTTCTTTAGTTCCCACTGAGCTAAGGAAGATAAAACTAACATAAACCCAATGTAGTCTGTGCAATAAAAGAAGAGCCAAGGATCTCTTCTAGTTGGTTCCCAACTTCTGACTTCTGGCTGAGAAATAATCTCAGAGTGACACCACAAGCAAATAAATAACTCTGTGTTTGTGTGTGTTTGTGTGTGTGTGTGTGTGTGTGTGTGTGTGTGTGTGTGTGTGTGTGTGTGTGTGAGAATGTCCTCTTACTGTCAAATACAGGTGCACTGCGGTCATTGGTTACAGTCTTCTTGAGTCGCGTTCCTCTACTGATGTCAGACAGTAAAGCATTCCTGCCCTGCTGCTCACTCTTGTTCAAGGCCGGCTTTTCTGTGTTCGCCTGCAAGCACACACGCACACACAAAAAGCAATGATATACACTCACCCTACATTTTATTAGGAAGACTATAATCATACTGGATAGGGCATTCCGACTGTGCAAATGGCCTGTTCTACCACACCACAAAAGTGTACTAATGGATTCAGAGACTGGGACAGATACCAAAGAACACTGAACTAACATATTCATTGAACCAGTTCTCTTTGTGATGTGGTGCATCATCGTGCTAAAATGAGCTGTTAGAAGAATTGTGATCATTTAGAAGGTAGGTAGGTACTCAATTCTACACAACTACACCCCCCCCCCCTTTAAATGACATTATCTTAACATGTTTCAATGGTTATAATAATTATTTTGTTTAAAGCAATATTACTGAGAGTAAAGTAAAGAATTTGTGGAAAATTAATAGCTTTTAGAAGCCAGGTGTGCTAGCATCAACTTAGCTGGGTTCAGATCAGTGCTAGTTTTTTTTTTTAGTTATTTTTTTAAACTCTGATCTATTAAAAAAACAACACAATAAAAAAATAAATGAAGACACTTGTCTGATAACAGGCACATACATTATTTAAACTATAAATGTGTTTTTATTTTGGTAGCATTACACTACTTTGCCACTAACTTGGTGTTAAATGACAATTCTCTCTGGCCAATCAATATTCTGCAACTTTACATTTACATGTCACATTTTTCAGCTGACTTGGAACCACAAGCAACCAGGTACCAAGTAACAAATCTGCCAGAAAAATCAGAAAAGCAGAGTACTGGAGGTACCATGAAATGTGCCAACAGTGCGCAACAATGCTCTAATTGGCTGTTGCCTTGATGATGATTGATTGGTATTACAGACCCAAAGCGTGCCAAGAAAACATTCCTCACACTATTTCACCACCTCCACCAGCCTGGACTGTTAACACAAGGCAGGTTGGGTCTACAGATGATGGTTGTTAGTGCCAAATTCTGACCCTACCATCTTTGTTCCTCAGCAGAAACTGAGATTCATCACACCAGACTATGTTTCTCCAGTCTCCAACTGTCCAGTAGTGATGAGCCTGTGCTCACTGCAACCTTGGCTTTGTGTCTTCAGTTGATAGACGTGAACCCAACATAGCCTTCTAGATGAGTAAGTGTAAAGGCCTTTTTAATAAATTGCTTTGTGCGTGTACACCGATATGCATTAAACTTCAACCTTATGCTCCAGCTACTCTAGCCCATCGGCACACCCTGTACAATCCATTACTGGACAGTTACTAAAAAAGGACTGTTGCTGACTTGATCATTTTTAAATAGTGGGCTGTTCCCAGCACACGAATCAAACAAGCAGTAACACGCAGAAACAAGGATGTGTCTGTAGTTTCTGGGGTCAGATACCAAAAACACCAAAATAAACCAAAATAACTAACTATAAGTGAGACAAAGACCTAGAGGATGGGCAACACCAATTGTGCATCAAAACACTGTCTATAGTCACATCATAAGAAAAATGGCTCTTCAATGGCAGGTAAGGTAAGGATCTTTAATCCAGTCCAGAGGAGGAGGGCTGGAGGAGTCCTATTCATTGACAGTTGATGTAAATAGAAAGGGTTTTTTTTAACCAGTGTAAAGAGTGTTCTGTAATCAGGTGTATAACCTTCTTTTTGTTTGCTTACTTTTCCATGAAATGGTATTGCACTGTCTGTTCTCCTGCTTTTCTCTGTTCTAGATAAGAAAACTTTGAGTCCCCCAGGGAGAGTGGGCAACCCCTCGAATCTAATTTAACGCCCAGAATGTTGAAGATTTAAGACTAATGCTACCACAATTTTCAAAGCCCAAGTAACACCAATCTCCACCTGTTTACATGCCAGGCAGGTTTAACCTCCTCAGCTAAGCACCCCCTGAGGAGCCTGTTAAAATTTAAAATAGTTTAATTGCTTTAAATTCTGTCCAAGTTCTACTACTTTCACTGCACAGCTCTCTGGCAGGTTACCACAAACATGGTGCCGCAGTGTCATGCAGTAATCACAAAGTCGCATTATGGAGAACTGGTATTTTCGGCTCCTGGGTTTGTCCTACAGTCAGGAAGCAGAATTTGCAATTTGAACTACCAGTAAATGACACACAAGCATTTTAGGACAAGTTTGGAGAGGGAGGGAAAGATTCATGTGCACTGAGGTAGTAGAGTAACACTGCAGGATTTTTACACAAATGTAAGGGTCATGCAGACTTGTACAGATGTTGCATGAATTTTCCTGCCTGTTTCACCAGAGTGACACAGTGAAGGTAGCAGCATGTCAAGTCCAGAGTAGCAATGACAGAAGTTGCTCCTATTACAGGTAGTTAAATAATTTTGAAGCTGATATTTTAAGGTAAAAATGCAAAATAAATATGCTTTTTCAATAATTGTCACCCACTGGCTTGCTCAAATGAGGCTTGGGCCTGGATTTCTGTAAAGCTGCTTTGTGACAATGCCTTTGTTGTAAATAGTGCTACATAAATAAACTTTGATTGATTGATTGATTGATAGATTGATAGATTGATAGATAGATAGATAGATAGATAGATAGATAGATAGATAGATAGATAGATATATAATTGCCAAAACCAATCAGTACCACCCTTTAGAACTGGAACAGATGAAGCTTCATTTTTAATAAAGCAAATGTGATCCACATAATTTGCTACCTGAGCAAATGTAGGCGGTGGGGGAGGAGGTGGCGGTGGGGGAACAGGCATCGTCTCTCCTCAGGATCTCCTCCTTTCACAGTAAGCAGACCGAAAGGTTATCAAACATCAGCAACCTGTCGAGCGGAGAAAAGCAGAATCAAAGATCAGCCCACCTAATGGAAAGAAAATAAATCAGAATCAATGTCAAAAACATCTGACCCACATCCTTTCTGCACTTGTGGCTGCATTTTCGCTGGCCTTACTTTTTCAGTTTCAAAATGAAAGGGGAGATTTTGGTTGTTTTTTTTTTTCAAAACCCCAACATTATCAGATTGTTTAGGAAACTTGAGATTTGACTCAATTTATACAGCATGTACAAAGAGAGTCCCTATGTTACAGGCAAGGTAAAATGAGAATGACCAGGAGAATTTTGTGTAATTTAATAGAATAGATTTTATACCAACTGATATGCTCCAAAATGATGAGTAATAAAATCTTTTAAAAGTGACTTCCATTAAAACATTGGGGTTTTTTTTGTTCTCCCAGAAATGGGATTTTTCTGTGACAGTGATGAAATTGATATTTGATCTTCAATGGAACATTATGAAGAAATGGATGTAATAATTAATAATTGAAGTATTAAGCCTGGAGTTTGCCAGGCACCTAAAGGACTCTCAGACCATGAGAAACAGAAACATCGAACTTTTTGGACAGAATGTCAACCATCATGTCTGGAGAAAACCAGGCACTGCTCATCATCTAGCCAATACCATTATCCTACAGTGAAGCATGGTGGTGGCAGCATCATGCTGTGGAGATGTTTTTCTGTAGCATAAACTGGGGGACTAGTCAGGGTCGAGGGAAAGATGACTGCAGTGATGTACAGAGACATCTTTGATGATTAACCTGCCCCAAAGTGCACTGGACCTCCGACTGGGACAAAGGTTTATGCTCCAACAGGACAACGACCAACCAAGATTACAGGTGGCTTCTGGACAACTCTGTGAATGTCCTTAAGTGGCCCAGCCAGAGCCGAGACTTGAACCTGATCTCTGGGCATGGCTGTGCATCAACACTCCCCATCCAATGTGATGGGGCTTGGGAGGTTCTGAAAAGAAGAATTGAAGAACATTCCCAAAAACAGGTGTGCCAAGTTTATAATATCTAAATACAGGGCTAGCCAGTATGTGAACAAAATGTGAATCTTTTTTATTATATCTATTAGTTATTTATTTTAGGGATTTTAGGGGGGTTTTGGGGTTTTATTTGAGTTTTCTATTTTCAAGACTACACAGGATATAAAACATTTTAATTTCACATATGTAATGAAAAATCTTAACATAATGTAATTTTATAATGTAATTTTTATCTCAAGTTGAGGTGGGTGGGTAGTGGTGGGTCCTCCGTGATCACAAGTTTGCAGAGCCTAACAAATGGGTTTTGAATTCCGTAAACCAGTATACGGAACAGACTTTCATTCCGCCCAACACTATCTTAGCAGCTAATTTGCTTTTGGAAGGAGACTACCTCATTCTCGAACATCATTTGCACTCAGATGGCAAAGTCCTCAGTGAAAACCACCACAGTCAAAGTCTGGTGTCGGTCTCCCATGTTTATTAAAACACCAAGGCTATAGCCAGTCCATTCTGAGGAGATCTGAGGAACGCATTTTGGTGATTTTTGAGCATTGTACTATCATATTTTTGCTTTACATTTTAACTTCACAGAACACCCAAGGTTAGATTCATGCATACAAAATTCAGTATAACAATGTTCACAGGGGAAAAAAATAGTGCAAAAATCTTTTGTAGATGGTTGCATATAGAACCATTTTAAAACATAGTTCCCAAAAGAGAGTTAACAAGCTCTTTTTCAGTATTACTTCATGTTTATATTGATATTAGCCTTTATGTTTATGCCCTAAGGAGCACACACACACACATACACTTTATCTCTCCTTCTCCCTGTGTCTCTCGCTGTCTCTCCTCCTCTTTCAGAGAGCCTTTCATTGGTAACATCCGGAGTAGACCATAAACAGGAAGAGCTACAACAGATATACCTCTCACTTCTCTTTCTCCATTTCTCACACACACACACACACACACACACTTGAAGCCACACTGTTACACACTCACTTCATAATAAGCTCCACAGCAGGGAGCAGGCAAAAATCAGCTGTGAGAGTAAGTCACTCCAGCAAAGAAACATACACACTGTTACGAGCTTCGTAAAAGGCTCACACTTTCATCCATACCAGAACAGAGTGTTCCAGGGCCTTCCAGCCACATCATTCTTGCTGCATCGCTCTCTATTTTCCTTCTTTTGCCAGTCCTCTTTCGTTCCCTTTAATTCTCTTTCTTTCTGGACAGGCACTTTTTTACTGCCATTAGAGGACATCCGCTGAGCGTGCCAAAAGTTCTGCACACCGGTGCACAGGCAATGGGAAGTGGGCAAACTTCCTGCTGCTGAGCAGAAAAAGCTGGTCATACTCATATATACACACACACACCTTCCATCTTGGGGCCCCTCTCATTTTCATTTGCACATTAAAAAAAAAATGGTGATGTTGACGGATGTGAACGTTCTGTCTGAACATGCTGATGAATGCAATGTAGGCTCTGTATGGCCACTAACTTTGGGTTATTGGACCACACGTATCCTAAAATGAGCAACTCTAAACATAGTTATGTGAGCCTGCAAATGTTTGGGCACCCACGGTAAAAATTTTATCCACCAGGAAAAGTTCATATTTAAAGTAAACGTCAGCCATCATTAAGAAAATCAAGGTGATGCAAATTTTAAATGTGGTCCGAGATCAGATACGTATCAATTTTTTAGGCAGTCAAGATGAATGTCAACATTTAGTCCTAATAGAAAAATCTGTTTACTCAATAGCTGAATGAATGGGGAGACACTAAAATACTTAAAACTGAACGTCAAATTTCAGAATCGTTTTTAAATCAATGATAAAATCTGACAAAATCGTCAAGAATAGTTTGTAGCATTTGGATCAATAACGAACAAAAATTTAGCTTGTTTTTGATATTGAGCTTACACAGATCTCTAAATCGAGGTGGGTTTTCCAAATATTCATGCTGACCTGCCTCTGCTTGCGGCATAGTGAGGAAGATGATTGGTTTTCCTCATTCATAACATCTCTGATATATGAGACGACTATGAGAAGATGGTAAAGTGTTCTCAGGTTGTCATGTCTTCAGTTCACAATGTTATTACAGGAACAGGAGGTGAGGTTGAGATATGGAAGACCAAGAAAACTTTGAAAGAACTGCTTGTCAACTGCTATAAAAGACAAATCATATCCTGTGCACAATCACCGCAGAATCTGACCAATTTTATATTTTACAGTCATTGTTGTATTGTGCAGTGACACTTGCACAAATATATAGTCCTCAGAAGTAATTAAAACATTCAGCATCAGAATGTTTTTAACAGAACTTCTAAACAGAACTTTTTGCAATGAGCAAAGGTATGTTTGGAGGGAAAAAGGGTGGAGAATTTCATGAAAAGAACACCTCTCTACTGTTGAAGATGGATCAAATCTGGGTTTGTGTTGCAGCCAGTGGGACAGAAAACACCTTAAATTCCACAATGAACTACCTCAACAGACACAATTTGTCTTCAAATCTAAAGGTCAGTCAAACATCTTTGGACAGACTTTAAAATAGCAGTGCATTAAAACAACCCAACAATCTCTCCAATATAGATGGCTTTTGCTAGGAAGAAGGAGTGCACCCCTTCCCTAACATGACTCCAGAACACTAGAAGACAGCAAAAGTAACTTGAATGTTTAAGGAGCATAAACCTTGATAAGAAGAGCATTGATTACACATTCATCCTGAACACAAGTTTCTTTTTCCAAAGAAGGATATAAACAAATTGGAGGAGACATATCACAGATCAAAGTAACTGCAGTATTGCTGAGACTAGAGAAAGTAAGAAGGCTAAAGTGTGTGTGCTTTAAAAGGCTTGGACTGAAGTCTGTTTTCATTCCATAGTGTCATAAGCACCCACGTCCTACAGTTGGGACATGAAGCATGGAGTCTTCAAAGTAACAAAGGGACAACTCAAAATTGACGTGACCATTCAGCTTAAATTCATTCAATTAAAAAAAGAAAATGAGTCCTCCCATCATCCTGGTAAGGCATAGGTGATGTTTCACACAGATTTTTGTGTCCTAATGTCAGAGGCATGCAGTAGGGCTGTAAATAGGCAGCAAACTCCAGCTCTGCATAAACCAGCTGAAAGACTGCAGACCCAAGACAACCGTGCCTTCTCATGAGTGGTTCTCAACCATTTTAGACCACATACTACACATTAAAACTGCTACAACCTCTAAATACCATCTACAGGTTATTTCACCAGAACACATGTGCCACTCAAACACACACATACAGACAAGGCTGGATGTGGCCTTATGCCACCTCCATAATGTGTAAGTGAAGCTCAAATATGGGCAGAGGGGAACAATGTAGATGAGGGGGTTGAGAAGAACGAGGGAGCAGAAAAGCTATTTAAAATCTCTATATAAACATTATCATCTCAGCCCATATCTTGCTTTGTTCATATCCAGATATCAATACAAGTATCAGTACAAACACTGATATATTGACCAGATCTACAACTGCCAGATTCACATTAGTTTGAAAAGTGAAAAACAGTAACAGAGACAATGCGCTGTTCATTAAAGTAGTTCAGCCTCTGGCACTGTTTAAATTTCAAGTGTTGATTTATGCATTTTTTGATTAAGGGTGCAATGACTATTTGACTCAGATGGCAGCTCTTTTATATTAGCAGTAATGTTCATTACATTTTTGTGAACAAAGTTTGTCCCCTTGTTAGTTAGCAAATGCATTGCATAAATGCAAACAACCTAAAGCTAAATTTGAAAGCTGACCGCTGCATACAAGTTTGTCAATTGGCAATTCATTGATTAATAATCAGAACAATCGATTATTCATTACAATAGCCAATAGACTATTCCACCATCATATCACTCTCTCTTTGTTGCAGCCCTATTATGAATGTTACACTTACAATGAAAAGTATTATAAAGATAGTTTTTCTGATACTAAAATCACCAACATTTACCAACCATGAAACCCCAAGTTCACAGCTTTAACCTAGAGGCATCCCCTGTGCCATCCCAGCATGATTTGCACATGATGTACAGTCACTCTCAGTTTTACACTGTTAGAGCCTGGAAACATTGTTCCATTGCCTCCAGACAAGAGTCTCTTGAACTGCAGTTTACAAAAAAAAAAAAAAAACACACGAAATGTCACATGGGGGAGTGAGTGTATGTGTGTGTCTGTGTGTTGGGGGGTGGTGGGGGGTGGTGTTGTATAGCCAGCAAACTGAGGATGATCTTATGACTACTACTAACCCATTGCCCTATTTAATTACAATTGGGGCACATCAGCTGTGTGGTTTCAGGTTTTACCTTACCACAGAGAAGTACAGCTGATAACGGTGCTAGTGTTGGGTCTAAAGTGACACTTGAAAATCTGGGAACTTCTTAGAAGGTATTTCTGCACACATTTCACATGAAATGAGATTAGATCTTTACATGAGTTGTAGAAAGAAAGAGAACTAGATAAAGAACCTGATTCAATAAATGATGAAGGATTTGAATGCTTTTCCATAACAGTTCTAACAATCCAGCAAAACAGCCCAAATTTGTGATCCAGCCACCACCATGCTTAACAGAAACGTTTAGTATGTTAGAATGCATTGTTTGTTTATTCCTCAAATATAAAGTTGTTTATTGACAGTACTTCTAGTACCTTTATCTTGTTTATCTCTAGAGATTAGATGAAAAATAAATGCAAAACAGAAATTCAGTTTAAGTTCAGTGCCTTATAATAGAAGCAGAGCAGTTGCTAATTTATGTTTTTATTAGAGATCCATAATTCCCCAATTTGCAGCAAATTAACTAATATAAAGTAATGGAAGCTTGCATCTCACTAAATGTCACAATATATCACAGTATCAGAGTACACTAAAGTATTGGGACACTGCTTATTCACTGTTTCTTCATAAACACAAGCATATTGAAAATAAATTTATCCTGCTTTTCTTGGAGTTCTTTTGGAACACTGCTGTGATGATTTGATTGCATTCAGTGACCAGAGCATTAGTGAGGTCAGCATGTTGGATCACCACCCCACTTCATTAAAAACTTACCAACTACCCAAGCACCAGTTGCACAGCTCAACTCTAAATGGTTTAATGGTCCTGGCAATAGGCACAGTGCCAAAAGGTTTGTGTGGATAACAGCCTTACTTTCAGAATCAACTGCATGTTTCATTACAATGAGATTACCTCTGTTTGACTGAATTCAGTGAGGAGTAGTGTGCAAAATGTAGGGGTTCTCTGCTTTGCAACAGGAGATACCAGGCTAAACCAACTTCAGATGGCAAAAATGCCGATCATCTAGGAATGCATCTTTACCAAGTGTTAATCAATTGGCAAAAGACATACCTTTAGAGTGTATTCTAAATGAAATTTGAACAATGTTAATATTCCTCTATCTGACAAGACATTTACTACTAAAGCCAATGTTACTTCTATGTTAATTCCTCAAGCTAACATAAGGTAGATGTTTGTTCCCTAGCAGATATTAGGTAAATGTTTATTTCTTAAGCCAATGTTAGCGAGACATTTACTAGTCTAGCAATGTTAGCGAGACATTTACTACTCTAGCAATGTTAGCGAGACATTTACTACTCTAGCCAGTGTTAGCCAGATGTTTACAACACTAGCTGATGTTAGAGGAGGATGGGTTCCTCTCTTGAGCCTTGGTTCCTCTCAAGGTTTCTTCCTCCTGTCTGAGGGAGTTTTTCCTTGCCACTGTTGCCTGCTGACTGCTCATTTGCTGTTGTTTTTTTCACCCCCAAATTCATTACCTGCTTCTTAACTCGTATGGTTACTCAAATATCAAAATTAGTCTGAAGTACATATCTAGTAATAGAAATGTAGAATAGAAAATATTTATAAATATATATATATATATATATATATATATATATATATATATATATATATATATATATATATATATATATATATATATATATAAACGTAATTAGGGGGAAAAAAACTTTGATTAATACAGTATCATATACTGTGAAAATGTAGAACTTTTGATTACATCATCATCATTATAACATCATTACATCATAATTAATCATGATTACATTAATGCCATATTGCCCACCCCTACATTTACTTCAAATTCATCTTCAATTAAATGTTTACTAATTTATTTATTCATCTACAAAAGACAAAGTTTAAGAAAAGCTAACCTGCTGTATTAAAATGAGTAAAGTGTGCATGAAACCAACCTTCACCATCCTTCACAATCTCCAAATCTGTGTATTCCTATTTAAAATAACTTGAATTCCAAAGGAAGTATGTTGGAATGTTTTCCATATCATCCACAAATAAGTGCACTATTCATCTTCAGCAGTGGCCTAAATGAAATGCATGATCACAAAGTAAGCTTAACCAGCCAAGCAGTATTTTTCTCACAGTCATCATCCTGAGGCACCAAAATTGCAAGGTTTCTATTTAAGGTGTCATATCCGAAGCAGTTTTTGAAAGCCAAGCTAGTGCACTGTCAGCAGACATCAACCAGCTAGGGAGAAAGAATGACTCTCTCAATCTTTTCTTTCTTTTCTACACACTCTTTTTCCAGTTCCTCTCTTAAACAGTAACACTTCCTCCAAAGCAGCCAAATCAGAGGGTGAGTGGGAGGAAGGCAGAACTAGCTATGGTCATATAAGCCTTTAGATTTGAAGTAGAAAAAAAATAACACACAATGTTGTACATGGAGACATTAAGCTAGATAAGGTGCCAAATTCTTGGTTCCATTTTAAATGAATTATTTGTGTCATTATGTAGATCCTATTTTAAATGTTTGGTTTTTTTTCTTGTCATCTTCAGCAACTTTTCTGAAAATTATACCATTCACAAAGCACAGAGCGCAAGCAGCCCCTTCACCCTCTAATCGGCCCACTCCCATAGTGGCCCACCGACATTTTTTAATGACAAAAAAAAAAAATCATAATGCTGCCACCACCATGTGTAAGTTGGGTTACATTTACATTTACGGAATTTAGAAGAACCCTTATCCAGAGCTTTCTCACACTCAGATCCTGTCAAATGAGTAGGCAAGTCTGGCTCCTCCACCATTTTCTACTGTGCAGAAAGACACTGGTATGAAAACTCTCATTGATAGAGACACAAATCACATATATTTGAAGCTTTATTCCCCAGACCTGCACTCTGGACCTTCTGTCGTGGTGTAATGAATAGTAAACCCAGTTGTTCATCAGCAATAACCACGCACAAGTTAACTTTGCATTTTGCATGCCCACTCTAAAATCTGGAGAGCAGTTTTTAAAGATGTCAGTATTAAGTAACTTAACACAGTGTCCCTGTAGGGACAGGAGGATAAAATGCAGACAAAAATACATTTATTTACGGATGATGAGTGATGCAAGTAAATGATTTCCACTCCAACTGTCAGTTCAAATGAAGTCTAGACTGAACCATTGCATGACTTGAGGTCTACTGTTTTAGTGACATGACAAAAACAAATAAAGAGCGCAGTTCCTGCAGAAACTGAGAGTGTGACTGCAGTTCAGCACTGCGGCTGTCATAAAGGTGTTTTTTGGTTGCTAAAGTGAAGTTCAGCTGTTGGTTGCTACTATATAGATAAGCAGTCACTAGAGGGCTGTGTTGATATGTTGTTTCTATGGTGATTGCTATGGTTTTGCTATGTTTTATGATAATAAATCATATAATAAATATAATAAAGTTGGTGTCCAAACACAAAAGTTAAACAATGGAATGCAAATATGTTTGGTTAGTAAAGCTATGTCCACAAGCTTTTGGTAAAAATGAGGGGTTCCAAAAACTTGTGCTCAAAAGCTGGTAAGTTTAAAAATCCTCTATGCACAGACAGTACTGGAAAGCAAAGGAGAAACAAGGAGCCACATACATTGTCTCTGGGCTGCCCATTATGACTTCATCTCTTAACAGTGCACAATTCATTCCTATGGGGGAAAATTTACAATGATATATTGGACTGCTTGAAAAAGCCTAATGCATAAATCTATATAATTGATTCGCCAACTGTATCAAATTCAGAGGATGTAGCCTATCAAATGTGACCTGTACAGAATTTGTGGTCAATTTACAGTTATATTTCAGTGCATTCCTATCATAATTTTTGGGCACTTATTGTATAAATATTATTGCACTACTTTGCAATGCTAGGGAAAATGCTTTAACTGTGATAATCTCAAAATCTCCAAAAATCAGGTGAAATAATAATAATTTAAAAAAAAATAAGAACACAATTTAACAACAACAACAGTGATTGCCTACTGTAGACAGACTATCTTAAGAGAGGGATGTGTTTCGTTAGTTGGTGTCTATATATAGACAGTATGTTCTGAGGTGTGAATACCTTACAAAAGACATTAAGTGTTTTTTGTTTGGTGTGATACATCCTCATGTGTCTACGGTCATTTATGGTTTAAGCTTTAAAATGTAACATGGTTTCAAATATAAGAACTGCATTCAGGTGCATTCTTACAAAAATCTTAGTTTATATTAAAGGCCTTCAAAAGAAAGCTTTTATGAAACTAGTCATGGAAGTCAAACATGGGTATCTGAAATTTGAAAAATAAATAACCATCCCCAGTTTTCATATACCTCACTTTATCTCACCAAAGGTCATATTAGACCTAGAGGCAGACAGAACTGAGAAAAGAGGAAGTGAGAGTATGTGTGTGTTTATTACGAATGCGTTTTTTCCCTCAGTGTGGATAGAACCACAAGTTCCTCACTTACAGTCAGAGAAGGCATGCAATCAAACAAAAACCAGCCTTAATTAAGAAAACAAACTCATTAATAAACATCAATTCACATTTACCAGCAGAAACCCACCAACACCATGTAGGCATCATTGTTAAAGCTCTCTTGACAGCTCAGCCCATTCACAAAGCCACAGAGTTCAATCGAAGCAGGGATGCTTAGTAAAACAACCCTACTATTAGTTTCAAACCTTGAATACAGCTGTTAGCAAACATCTACTGAGGGGAATTTTATTGATTTATTTTAGATTTTTGTATAATTCAGTCATTGAGGTGAAAACAATCATGAGTGGCTTGTTGTAAAATGGTTTATAGTAGGGATGCACTATAAAAATTAATTTGTGGACACCAAAGCTACACAAATGAATGAAACACCATTTTATTTTGACCGATTTGACCGAAAGCCAACTTAAGAATAAAGCATTGCAAAAATGAAACAAACAGTCCAAATGTATTTTTGACTTGATTCCCAAAGATAAACAAATACAAAACTACAATTTAAATCATTTGTTAAATACTGAACATGTTTATCATCTCAGGAGACGAACCAGCAAAGCATTGCCCACCCCGGAAATAAGAAAAATAAAATGACAATATGACTTGTTCTAAAATAAATACATTTTTAAAAATGTATAATAATATCATTAAAAAGGTCATTGCTCAATACTTTTCACTTCGTTGGTCATTTTTAAAAAGCATCAAACGCTTGAGGCATCTTGTTTCTTGAACAACACTATATAATTTGGATTTGGCTAGTTTCTCCAGAATGGAGCATCTACCATCAAACCAACTCTGAATGACATTGCTTCTATCTTATACAGAACGTTTAAACAATATGTGGAATTCCCCTTTAACACAACCTCCCCTTCCTATCTGTTTTTGTAGCAGTTACCATCCCACCTGATTAAATACTGGATCTTGGCACAAATTGCTTTCCACGCTGCCATATAGACAGGCTCTCATAGTCTACTTTTGGGTATTTTACCTCATGGTGAGAGATTGTTGACTGCTATACATGTCTCTTTGATGCAATTGAAGACATTTTACCCAGCTGAGAGAGTTTGAGAATGGGTAAATCATTGGACTCTGAGAAGCAGAATGGTCATTTCAACAAACTGCCTGCCATCTGGGTTCTTCTGACCATTCTCAAACATATATGGCAAACAGGACTGGAACTGTACCATCTTTAATGATTAATCCATGTTCTGTTTTGGATTTGACGAGGGTCGGGTTCGAGTACAGAGGCCTCCTGGTGAGCACTAGTACTTCAATCCTGCCTTTGCTGTAGAACAACACAACTGCTCGTGTGGTGATCTGAGGAGCCATTTTATATGACAGTTGGTCATCCGTGGTGACAGGAGAGACACTAACAGCTCAGCACTGTGTGCAGGACATCTTGCAACCATGTGTTGCCTCTGATGGCTTTCAACAGCCATTTTTCACAAGGAAAATGCTCACCCACAGCAAGGGTTTCCTAGGAAACCCAGCAACACCTGTGGGCAAATGTACAACAGGATGCCATACTGAACCTGTATGACTCCATGCCCAACCATATCTCAATATGTTGGAGATGTCCTGCACACAGTGGCTTGGCTAGAGGCAGACCAACGGGGTACTAGAGTCTCTTTTTAATTGTACAGTTTTCCTGAATCAGCTTATCCTTTCACTCTAATATTGTGATCACATATATCATCATTTCATTTACACACTGAAAGTTTCACTTAACTGCAACAATTCCTTGTGTTCTTCATTTCTTTGTCGATGAGCAGGCATGGACTGGGAAAATTCCTTTTGGGCCACTATGGGTGTGGACTGCTAATACAGAGAGGACCAAGGGAGGCTCCTGTTTCTCTGGTCATTTAAACAAAACGATCAAAGGGGACCAACGCTCCTAACCCCCACATCCCAGTCTACCCAACTGAAAATAGTGATTAGGGGCTAGGGGTAGTCTTTAAAAAAATCCAGGGATGAAATCTTACCAGTCCAGCCCTGTCAATGAGTGAACTTAGTTCACTTTTAGTTCACTTAGATCAAGGAAAGGAAGTTTATTTCACCTAAGACAGAGTTTCTCAACCTGTGGGCTGGGGACAACCAGTGAACTGTGAAGCCCTCTCTAGTGGTCCTCAGGTTCATCCTCAGGGTGAAACAGTAGTCCAAAGTGGGTTGGAAATGGCACTTTATAAGATGATCATTAAGTCTAATTAAAAAAATGAAGCATTATAAGTAAAAATTGAGAGATCAGTCATGTCAATGTGGGGTCTGATATACAGAGACCACTTTTAGACCGAATTAAGCAAGTGCAGTTTGCCTACTAGACATCAGCCCAAATGCTGGCATTTTCATTGTCAGGGAAATAAGAGGATTTTTTTACCTCTTTTTTCAATTTTTGAGAACAAGATTGGTTCTCTCGTGGACCATTATGCTTTCCAGTTATAAACACAGGTGGGCCATGAGGTGGAGAGGTTGAGAACCCCTGATACAGCCCACATGTCTCCCTCACAAGGGTCTATTTATCAACCTAACAAGTACCCACTAAAACACTAAGACACTAGTCGACTTACTTCTGTGAGAGTCCAGGAGGTGTGTGTGTGTGTGTGTGTGTAACTACACAAGTCTTTGCTCATAACATGACAACACTAGACCCAATGTAAATCAAGGACAACAACAATGGTGTCCATTGAGTAGAAGCTGGCCTGTGACCTTTCAATTGGGAAAGCATGATGTGGCCTGAAGCCTGAATCAGCTGAGGAAATGAAGGCTTTTCTGGTTACCAGAGCTCAGCAGGTATGATGAAACTGCAGTGACCTAACAGGAAAGCCAGCGCAGCTCCAGAAGGGCTGTAGTTTTAGCTTTACAGCATTAATCTTACATCATGGCCATGACGTAAGCAGCAGAGGGGGCGGAGTCAGCCACGTTCAACCACAACATTTCATTTGTAACTAATAAATAACCAACAGCCAAAGAAAGCTGAACACCGTACAACACACCCTGTCTGCTAAACGGTGTGTGTGTTTGTGTTTGTGTGTGTGTGTGTGTGTGTGTGTGTAAAACCCACCTCTCGGTTCCCCTGTTTTCCTACGTGTCCAGTAAAATCTCACGAAGCCGATGTTGTATCATTCATCTGCTCCACACTGCGACCTCAAACACAGCGGGCTCGAGCCACTCCTTCAAACACACTCCTTCACACACTCTCACACACACTCTCACAGGCTCCTCTTCGCTGTTTCCGCCCCGCGAATCCCCTTCAGATTACTCTCGCGTGTGCGTGTGTGTGTGTGTGTGTGTATCCTGTCACAGTCGAGCTGTGAGTCCGTTTACATAAAGTTTCTGGGTCTGTTTTCGCTCCGCCGACAGAAAGTCGCTGCTGTGCCTCCCCTTTATCCGGGATATTGGCCGCAGAGCAACGTTTCCAGATGTGGAGCTGAAGAGCTGTGGCAACATCTGTCGAGGGGAAGAGAGAGGAGAATGTAGGAGAGGGAGGGGAAAGAGAGGACGGGGATGGCAGATAATGAAAGGAGAGAGAGAAAGAAAGGGAAGAGGCAGGAAGGAAAAGAGTGGGGGGAGAGAAAGAGGGAGGGAAGAGAGAGGGAGAATGAGAGGAGAGAGGGAGAGAATGAGAGGGAAAAGAGTGGAAGAGAATGTGAGGGGGAAAAGGGAGAGAAAGAGAAGAAAAAAAGGAGAGAATGAGGGACGAAAGAGAGGGAGAGGAAGAAGAAAGAGGGAGAGAAAGAGAGAAGAGAGACTTTGACTTTTATACCAAACTTTATTTACACAGTTAGCCAAAAAATAAAATAAAACAAATCAACTACACACATATGTATAGAACCTTGTTCTAAAATGATTTAAAAGGACAAAAAATTAGCACTCTCACCAGGGTCACACAGCTCCCCACCCCACACATGATAAAAAGCCTGAAGATTTTGAGTCATCTTAAAAAAGGCATGCTCAATTCTTACTACCAAATTATATTTATTTGAAGCAGCATTTGGCCCAAAAACATAGACCACTACTCTCTAAAAAACTAGACTACTACCCTCAGCCTGGCACAGTGCAGAAACAAGTTCCCTACCATTTCCTCCCTGGCATAAAAAGGGTACACACATCTTTTAGTGAGGTCAAGACGTGTCGCCTTTCTATTAGGGGCCACAAACCTATGCACAAGCCTCCACTATAGGTCACCAGTATGGTTTTCAATTGGAGGCTTGTACTGGGATCTCCAACAGCCTCAAGGAGAAGAACCTGTCACCAACCAACCTAACCACCTGGACTCATCAAAACAGTCAGAGCATCTTGATGTATGACCTTTACACAGGTTCCACACAATGCTTTCTTAGACACATATTCAAAACTGCCTATCTGTGGAATCTCAAAGTTGAAAGGTGCCCCACTTTCTCTTGATACTCCCCAATTTCAGCGGAAGGAAGTAATAGGAAGGAAAAGGGAAGATCTATTTCCCTTACAATGACTTAACATCTCTCTGAAGGATGCAGGCAGTACCAAACAGACAAAATTCTCATCTCTGTGCTCAGCAAGTCACCTGATTTCCAGTCACTGCCAACCCTTAGATTACCCAGCTTTGTGACACCAGCCTGCAAAAACCACAAACTCAACAACGTAAATCTAAAGGTTAAAAAATAAGGGCTCCTCTTGAACAAGTACACCTGATCAACAGTCCTCATAACCTTCAGCACCAAGGACAAAGCCCTTTGTACATACTTGTTAAATACAGTGGTCCTGGATAACTCCATTTTCAGCACTTGCAACACTAATAAATGCCCAGGTTTGTCCATACAAGAGCCTTTGTGTTGTTTGCAGCCAGAAAGCAGTAATTCAACTACACAGGTCAATCAGGCCCTGACCGCTCTCGGCCATAGGCAGGTAAAGCACAGGGGCACAGGTTGAGTGCTAACCAGTCCATTAGAAGTTTTAAAGCTTGCTCTGAAGTTCTCTGGCACTGGCTCCGGCACTGTGAACCTGTGGCACAGCCTGTAGACAATCAAGTTGTTAGCCTCCAACACTTTGCCCCGATAACACAGCTGAGACAGGATCCAGGTCCACTGAGACAATTCAGTACATACCTTTTCCACTACTCCCTCACAGTTTCTCTTTTGGTATTCAGCTAAGAAGACACCAATAATTTCAGTCCCTTCATTCCCAATCTTAAACCCCTAGCAACACAGGACTGTCCCATAATAAAACCATCAAATTTTCCCCCAATTCATGCATGTTGAAGACCAAGCCTGACTTAAACCCTGAGCATCCTCCTGCTCTTTAATAAAGAGTCACATTTTGGCTTAAGCCAGGGACCACTAACCCTTGCAATCTCACTCTTAACCTACACAGCAGAGGCTCAATTGCGAGGCTATACAAAGGACAAAGGACACCCTTGTCTTATTCTTCTTTGCACACTGAATAAGCAACCAAGGGCTTCACTTATTTTAAGCATGACTGAGGCTCATGAGTACAGGAGAACCCAAGATAAAAATCCCAAAGATCCCAAAGCTCTGAAGGGTACTAAAAATACTAGAGTGATCAACGATAACAAATGTTTTTTTCTTGTTCCATCAACAACAATCACAAATCACATGATGTCAATGAACACAGGTCAACCTCATCTCTGACAATGAAAAGGTTGTTCATTATAGTATGACCAGGCACACACAATGTCTGGCTGACATGTATAATACTGTGCATTTGAGTCTATTTGAGAGGAACTTTGATAAAATTTTATAGATAGTTCATAAAAGTGCCACAGGTCTCAAATTTTTTAAAAGGCCCAAATCGCCCTTCTTGGGGAGAAGACACGGCACTGCCCTTGCACAACTGAGAGGCAGCTGTCCAGAAAGCTTTGCCCACTGAAACACTCCAAGTCCATACCAATGGCATTAAAGAAGGCTGTATTAAATTCTGCTGGCAGGCCATCAATGCCTGGTGACCTCCCATTAGAAAGCTGCGGAAGAGCAGCAGTTAGTTCATGAAGTTTAATGTCCATTCAAAGCTTTGGCCTGTGACTCTTTTAGTTTTGGTAGCTTTTGTAATACATCAGCTTTACACTCAGTGTCAGTTAAACCAGCAGTATAAAGGTCTGTATAGAAATCCACAGCAATCATCATCATCTCAGTGGACGCTGAGGTAAGATATCCATCACGGTGTTCAAGGAACAGCATGAAAGTTAAAGAAAAAGGCATTTGGAGCATCCATGTCTTTAATGCTGAAGCTATAGGTCAAGGCCCCTTTTCCTGTACATAGAAGAATGAGCTTAGAGCCTTCCTTCTCTCATCCAGTAAGCCCCATATCCACATATAATTCCTGACAAGTGCCTGATTTTCCAACTCACTTATTTCCCTTCCAAGCCTCCCAATAGTGCTCCTAACTGTAGCTGCTCTATGCATATAGTATATCACTAGTATAGTATTTGTGTCTTTCCTACTTCTCACAATAGCCCCACATTATCAAATTCAAGCTTCTTTGTTCTCCAAGTGTCTGAGGGAATGAGAGAAGAAAGAGAAAGAGAATGAGAGGAGAGACAGAAAGGGAAGTGATGAAAAAGAGTGAGGGGAGAAACGAGAAAAAGAAAGGGAGGAGAAAGAAAGAAATGGAGGCCAGTGAGTGAAAGAGATGGAGAGAATGAGAGAAAGGGGTGTGATAAAAAGAAAATGAGAAAAGAGAAAGAAAGGGAGAAGAGAGAGAAAGAAATGCAGGGAAGTATGTGAAAAAGAGAAGAGAGATGGAGAATGAAAGAAGAGAGAGAGAAGAGACAAGCAGGAAGAAGCAAGGGGGGAGACAAATGAGAAAATGGAGGAGACAGAACGCAACGGCAGCATTATTAGGACATCTTCTTGAGTGGTCATTTGAATGTTTTGGGTGGGCAACAACAAAAATGTTTTGCTTTTTCTGAAAATGTAAAAGATGGGTTTTTTTTAATTTTTTAATTAAATTTAAATTTTATGAAACAAACTATACTGAACCAAAACTGGAACTAAACACACCTCATAAGGCAATGCATTAACGCACTAGCACTATGATCTGAGGACGTTTTTGTAACCCGGGTCATGCTGCTTGCCAGCTCTGGGTGGTAGATGGCGCTCTCTTCCCACATCACGCACGCTGTTGTGTCAGAGCTGTGATTTCATCTGAGTGGGTTGGCTGCCTAGTAATGATAGCAGAAGTGCGAAAAGAGGTGGTAGCTGGCTTCACATGTATCAGAGGAAGCGTGTTCTTGTCCTCACATTCCTAGTGTTGGTAGCATTGGATGCAATGAGGGAGAGTCCTAACAAGGTTGAGTAATTTGCACTTCCAAATTGGGAGAACATTTTGAAAATAAAAAAAAGAAGAGAAAGCACTTCTTTCTACTTTTCATTTTTATTTGATATTTTTTTCTTTTTTTTTTAATGACAGTTTAAAAGAGTTAAGAAATTCAGTACAAAGAATGAGCTCTAAAGAAATAATGCCCCAAACAAACTTCAGGCTGGAGTGCAGGTGCACACAACCCTGTTACTTTGGATCCTGTGAGCTACACCTTTGTGTTTGTCATGAATGTTCAGAGTCACACTATCAGGCTAAAACTCTCTCTGTTCACCTGGACCTGAGTGCTATCACTGATCAAGATTTTAATTTATTTGATATAAAAATACATTCATTGAACAATGAACTGCCATACAGAACATGGAGCCTCAATGTTAGACCATGTGTAGTAGCAGTTCATCACACTTACACACTTATTTATGACAAATTAAAGGCTGTCTTCATAACTGCTGTGTGCAAACATTACCAACCATAAAAACAGTTTGAGTTGCTCAGCCTGGTTAAGCTGGTTGAACAGCTTAGGTCTAGTCCTATCTTAGCCTTCCAGCAAATGGTGTATTTTCATTTGTGTTACATGGTATAGCTGGTCTACCAGCATGAACACAATTAGCATAATCAACCAAGATGGGCATTGTGCTGACCACATCATCACCAATGACTACAGCTGTCTTGAGATCTTGTTGAAAATATAGTTAGGAGATAAGCACAAAAGAAAGCCACCCTGCAAATACTAGTCTCCAGTTAGCCAAAGCCCTGAATTTGGAGAGGCATCAACAGAAAAAAGGCCTTTTACCTAAGCTCTTCAGGATGTTTCTGGCCAAAACAAACTGAACTAAACCTGTTACCAATTTATAGCACAACAAATGAACAACCATTTTTGCTGACTTTGATTTGGCCTATCTTTATTGTATATGTGTTTTAATTATTTAAGTATTTAAGGTATTTAAATGCTTAAATTCCAAAATTCTTAATAATTTAAACTGAACTTACTCTTAAAAGTGTGTAATTGCATTATTATACATTATATAAACAAACTAAGCAGGACTGTAAATGGCAGAATAAATGTCAACTACTTGCTCTTGTACAGAATCAGTGACTGTGTAAGCAACAAAAGGCAAGCTGTGTACTCACAATAACAGTGGTATGGCATATCCAAACTAAAGTGTACAAACAAATCAGTAACAAACTCCTTACTGTAGAGGTGCGTCAAATGGTTCTTTGAGTGATGCCTTGGAACATAACCTTCATTTTGAAGAGTGAAAGGTAGTCTACTAACCTAAACCTGAAATCTAAAATCTACCAAATCTGGCACACAACATATCAACACTGACCACAGCACTTAAGCACACATTTATGTGCCTGAGTCAACCACGTGACTTATCTCTGTCCAGAGAAAACTGACTGAAGAACGACATGCCGTGATCACACACACCAATAGCAAGAGCTGCAGATGAATATGACAAGCGTTTTTCATAAATACCAATAAACTACAAGTGAAGTCAGAAATGTACTGTTAAGGTGTGCTAGTGGAATAAAAGTCAATGTCCTTCTTAGATGTGTGTACGTCTGATCTCATCAGCAGTCGAGTAGGCTCCACTGGCCCATGAACATCCGATCCGAGCAGATGCCAGTCCCAGACTTCACTCAGACCTCCCGGGCCTCTAGTGCTCAAAGCATGTTGAGCTCAATGAGGCGGCCAGCGAACACTCCCACTGTGCCGATGATGCACACTGCCATGAATACACAAAGCAGAATGTGATCCAGCACCATGGCGACGAACTTCCACTCTTCGGCAGCCTGGGAGGAAAAGAAAGAGTGGAAGGGGGAGAAAAAAGGGGAAGAACTGGTTGAAGAGGGAAATATTGGCGTGGTGCTGAAGTCGGGGGAATTCCACAGAAGATACAAATGAGGAAGGAAAAGAAAAAAAATAAAAAAAAATAAAAAGAAATTCAAGAACAAAACAGCCTCAACATCATCCATCTGCAGACTCAAAAGTGCCAGAATCAGCTCTGGACCTTTTACAGCTGCCATGATTTTAGGTTTGCACCCTCTAGTGGTTAGTTAGTTGTATTTAATATAAAACTTGAATTATTAACAATAAATAAATATAAGATACCTACCTTAATAAATAACGTTATTCTATGGTTATTTAGTAAAAGAATATAAATAAAACCATGACTACTCAAATAATCACCTGGATGCTTGAAAAGCCTAGTTAACAGTATTATTATTTGGTTATCAACCCTAATGCAGAAAACCTTATGAATTATTTACCATTTAGAATTGAACATTTAAGTTAATGGAAGTGCAGTTGTGATTGGGAAGAACCACAGTGTAGATTTCAGTTTGTATTTAGCACCAAAATGGTTTCAAAAGCCTTTTGCTTAGGGTGCACTTTCGAATTGATGCAGTTCTTTCATAACAAAAGCTGTAAGAGCACAGGGGCCTAAGCTCTGGTGATAACAGGTAGGATACCAGGGTTTACCAAGCTGCCACTGTTGGGACACATGAGCACCTCTGCTCCCAGCAAGCCACAGCAAAGGCTGCCCACCACTCTGGGCACATGTTCTCACTCCATCACTGTGTGTGTGCTCACTAGTGTGCATGTGTGTGTTTAGTACACAGGTGGATTAAAGGTAAAAGCCAAATACCTATAACTGCTGTTGGCTCTCTGACTCTGCAGATGGAAGGAGCATTATTGCGATAATTACATTATCAACTTCTTGTACAATAAATTAACATGACTGCAATCGTTTTTGCTCAAAATCACCCATTATATCTTTAAAGGGTTTACTTATGTTATTAAATTATTTTCATTATATAAGTGGCAAAACTATGTGACAGTATTATTGTTTAGACAGTGTCTTGTCTACAATAAAACTATCAAAAATGCAATAAAGGTGCAGGATATTCTTACATTTTTGGAGTCCTCATCATCCTTCATTGTTTCAGCAATGTATTTGATGCCCTCAATGGCACTGCGCACATCTGGGTTTTTGATGATGGATGTCTGGAAAGTGACAGCTGTGGGAGTGGGTTTGCCCGAGATATCCGAGATGTCAATATCTGGGGAAAAGGAGTGGTTCCCCTTCCGCTCTTGTGATGGTCGCTTCATGGTGGAGAAGAACATAATATTTGGGATGGTATCGATAAAGATCTGAAGCACAGGGAGAGAGGAGATACTTATGCAATACTCCATACATTGCTCACATTTTACCTTGCTCTGAAATCAAATCTTTGGAGTCAACTATTTAACGTCAATTTCCTAGAATCTGAGAATTTGCTGTTTTCGGATTCAACTCCAAGCA
The DNA here is from genome assembly GCA_034509495.1 of Acestrorhynchus altus. NCBI lineage: Eukaryota > Metazoa > Chordata > Actinopteri > Characiformes > Acestrorhynchidae > Acestrorhynchus > Acestrorhynchus altus. The sequence goes on along the minus strand of CM067504.1, from coordinate 21,382,823 downwards.
AAAATGATCCCTTTTTGTGTAACTGAATCCAAAGTTAATCCTTTATTACCAAATGCCTAGAACAGGAAAATTAAGTATTTTTGGAATTGACTTCCAGATATAATTATGATCACTTGCTCTGGAATGGAGTCCAAAGGTCCGAAGACTTGGTTGCCAAAATGCCTGCAATCAGAGAATCCTTTTGGAATCAAAGACCAGCAATAATTATTCTAATTTGCTGAGGAATCAAATCCAATGCTTTGCACTTGATTTTTAACTGCCTTTAAAACGCTTGGAATCACAGAGCAGACGCTTTTTGGAATTTTTGGAATTAGGATAATTTGCTATGGAATAGAGTCAAATGACTGGAATCAGAGAGCTGATGCTTTTTGGAACCAACTTCCAGATATAATTATTGGTTTCGGTTCTTACCCTACGGACCCAGAGAGGCATGGTGTGTGTACTGGGGGAACGGTGGTGTGTGTTGATGACGATGACGGTGATGATAATGGAAGCAATGACAAGGATCATGGTGAAGAGCATGTATTTGCCGATGAGCGGAACAGCACTGGAGGTGGAGGGAATCAGCTCAACAATGACCAGCAGAAACACAGTCAGGGAGAGCAGGACAGAGATACTGAGGGTCATCTTCTCACCTACAAGCACAAACATACATTCTGTCACTATTGTGAAAAAAAATCATGTTTATTAGCGTGGAGATTTTTCAACAGAAGTATTTTTTTGTACTTTTTAGTCTTTTAAACACATTAAACAATGCTGAACAGACTCTGGATTAGTCAGTCCATTGAGAAAACAGGCAGCTTCAGGAGTTTGATTTAATCAAATGTTCTAGTGAAAATATGAATAGAAAGAAGATGAATGCAAATAGAATGTGTTTAAGCTCTGCTTATGTGATGGGGAGCAGCTGAGGTGGTCTATGTGGTGTTAGGGGTGTCAAATCCTCTGTATGAAAAATCTGGTTTTGTTTAAACATTTTGTGTAAATCCCTCAGAAATATCTTCCAAAACATAAATAACCAGAATTACCAGAGTCAGTGGGCAGGTAGAAGACCAGGCCAGTGAGGAAGGAGAAGAGCATACAGGGAATGATGACATTAACAATGAAGTAGAGAGGCAGTCTGAGCATAAGGAAATGGTAGGTGATGTCCAGGTAGGGTGTGTCCAAACAGCAGGTATAAAACACCTGGTGCTTCCAACTTCTGTAGTCTTTCATCACCCACTCGCCACTTTCCATGAAGTTACTGAGGTCTGGACGGTCACTGTCCTAAACACATTTACACAATCACATAATTACACACGTACCTAAAGTGTGGGGTGTGTTAATACTTTTACATTTCTCAGCTTTGGTCTGAAAAAACCCTGGTGTGTTTGCTCTGTTAGTGCAGTATGAATGCTGCCTGTTGAAGACTGCTGTGCACCAGTGTGTTATAACCTGCCTTTTTCATGTGGGTGTCATATGTCACATTTTCCCCCTTTTGATTCAATTCATCAAAAATTTTGCTCAGCAAACAAAGGATCAAAAGGTAATAGTGTATAATTTTCTTGGAAAGAATGTGCTTGTCTTCACCCTGTCGGGAACATTGAATGTGATGGGGAGAGTCCTAACAGGGTTAGCTAATTGGCACTTTCAAACTGAGGGGTAAATTGGGACAAAATAAATTATTTATTATTATGATAATTATTAAGATTGATATTATTATTATTATTATTATTATTCATTAAGCACTGATTTACCAAACTACTTGTTGGATGAGGGATATAAATAGTATTAGACTCCAATGAAGAAAACTGTAAAACCCACAGAAAACCTACTGATATCTGTGCTTCTATGTGTTTGTGAAAGTGTCAGGTACCGGGTTGATGACAACCAAGTTTCCATCATAGGTCCATGTTCCAAGCTTCATACTGCAGTTCTGCAGGTCGAATGGGAAATAAAGCACCACAATCTCACAGTAGCTCTTAAAGATGGCTGGAGGATTCCACGTGATCATGCCAGTATGCTCCAGCAAAACCTTAGTCTCATGCACAATGGCAAAGTCTCCATCAGCACTGTACACATACAAGCAATTGCATTAGATTTACATTATATATGTTTGCATAACCTTACTCCATATACAGTTGCAGTCAGACGTTTACATGCACTCTTCATAAAGATAAATTTCATGGCAATATTGGGCTTTCAATTATTTCTTGGAACTTTTCTTTTTCTTGGGCAGAACGAGTTACAACAATCTTTAACAGAAAAAAATGAATTTGGTTAAAAACTCTTTTGAATGTTCACATGGAGTCATATCCTAGTGATGTAGCAGAACAGAATTCCACACAGTGTGGTACACAACATACTTGTTATAAAGCACTAAATCTGGTTTCCAAATGTCAGTGGAGGGAATCCGGATCTTTTTTATCCCACCATAGTCGTCTGGGTTCCACTGCAGATACACATCCTTCCATTCCTGAACTCGGGGGAAGATGTGAGATGTGGGTTCTGCGCTCTTTTGCATAATACACAAACATTCTTAAAACTGTTACAGCTAGCTCATCCATCTGACTATGGGGCAAGTTTAATATGTTGCTGATGTGTATATAAAACAGTAGGAGCCACAGAAAGTGTTATTTAGATAGATAGATAGATAGATAGATAGATAGATAGATAGATAGATAGATAGATAGATAGATAGATAGATCACTTAAGATGTTGCTTCTGTATCTCTCAGCTTGACAACAATGCAAGGTGTGATTTGTGTTTATGGCAGCGGTGTATGTGAATTACATTCTCCAACAGTAGGACGATGCCATGAGCTAAAAATAATGCTGCTTTAAGTCAATGAAAACACAGCAGTAGAATTGGTAACATAAACTTAAAAAAATGTGTGTGATAGAAACTGTGATGGTGAGATTAATCATGATCTATTACACTGACGTTCATTAGTACACACTAACAAAAAGCCAAACCTGTTTAAGGCGCACGTTGGTGGTGACAATCTGATTAACTTCATCCTGAGAGAGAGAGAGAGAGAGAGAGAGAGAGAGAGAGAGAGAGAGAGAGAGAGAGAGAGAGAGAGAAAGAAAGAGAGAGAGAGAGTGTTACTAAACAATACTTTTCACAGAAATAGAATGTTGAATATAAAACAAAAGTCAGAGAGTAAGCCAGAGGACTGAATCCATATTTACCACACTGATGAGCTGAATAAGTTGCAGTCCTACAGTCACTACCACAGGCTCATTAAAATGGTTCACAGGTCGAACCACCTTATTATATCCTTTAAACAGATCTTTGACCAGTTTCGTCTCATCAGAGGAACACAGACCTGGAGTTGGAGCTGTAAAACACAAGACAGAAAATATGAAATAACACTTCATTTTATGTATTACTCTAATAGTTTTATTGTTAACAGGTTTATGAAGCTTATGGGTCTATGGCACTCAAAGTTCACTGTCTAACAAACCAATAAAGGCAATTTGGTAATAACGGGTCCATGGCACTACCAGGGACATCACGTTTTTTCCCCAAATATGACCTCTTTTTGTCCCAATTTAGTAGTGCCATTTAGCCCACCCACTCACTAGGACTCCCCCCATGAATTGCAACAGTCCCAACACTTGGAGGGTGAGGACAAACACAAGCCTCCTCCGATACATATGAAGATGCACTAATTAGGTCCACACCAATAACAGGTTTATTTTGCTAATAAATATAGTGCTAACAAGTCTACTGCAAACAAATCTACGTTAACAATCAGTCTATGTACAAACAGCAGGTCTACGAATAACATTACTATAGAACTAATGGAGCTATGGATATTGGGACTGTGATACCATACACTTAACCATACACTTGGGTGTGATAGCCAGTTTGGCCATATCAGGTCTGTGGCTAATGAGGTAAAAACAAAAATAGGTCTATAGCCAGTTGAGTTAGGACAGTAACTGGGCTAACAGGGCCACAGCAATAACAGGTCTATAACACTAATGGATCCATGGCTAACGGGACTATAGCACTATTGCTATTGTTATACCAGGGCTATCACATTCACAAGTCTAAGGCAGAAGGAACTACGATGCTATCAGGTCTATTGCTAACAAGTTTAAGGCAACAATAAGTTTAGAGTAAAATAGGCTATGGCGCTAACTGGGCTTCAGTACTAACAAGGTCTCAGCCCAGTCTATGGCACGAATGATTAACAAACACTGGGGCTATGGGTTACAGATCTGTTGCTAAAAGGACTATTGCACTAATTGTGCTATGGCACAATGAGGCCTGCATGACTATTAACGATGCAATGGTACTAAGCGGACTATGGCACTTACAAGACGGTGGCACTGTCAGGTTTATGATTATATACGTACCTATATACACTATTTGGAAATATTGATTTTATCCTGCTTTTGTTGCAGTAACTGTCTGAAGATTGTGATTTCAGTTATTGACAAAAGTGTTACTGAGGTTAAGAGGTTTCATGGTAACCACCCCACCTCATACAAAACTCCGCAACTCATCCCAAAAGTACTGGATGAAACTCTGTCATTCCAGACAACACAGTTCTACTACTCCACAGCTCAATGCTAGGTCACACCTAGTAGTTACATGGGAGACACCAACAGCTCAGCGATGTGTGCAGGACATCCTGCGGCCACCTGTGTTGCCTTTTATGCAAGACATTCCAACTGGCATTTTTCGACATAATGCTTGCCCCCACACAGCAAGGGTGTCCCAGGAATGTCTCTGTCAGATTTCAACACTTCCTTAGCTTGCCTGGTCACCAGACGCTTTGCCAATCAAGCATTTAAGGGACCAGCTGGGACACCGGCTTCAGCAACCTATGAGTGTGCAGAATCTACAAGTCCATCTGCAACATGTGTGGGCAAATGTGCTGCAGTGTGTATGTCTCTATGTCCAACCATACCTCATCTTATGTCCAGTCTAGAGGTGGCCCAACAGGTGGCCCAAAAGGCTGTAACATAACTAAAATGTGCAAAAAGTGAAGCGCTGTGAATACTGATCTATATATCATCATTACATTCACACCATTCACATCATTACATTTCTTTTGATTCCAACTCCTTTTTCTTGGTCAGTGAGGGTACAAACACACCCCGTTTTAGATATGCAAAGCTATAGCTTTGACTGTAATTCCCAGTCGTCTGTGTGCGTCTATAAGAGCAAAATTACACACACACACGCGCACACACACACACACATATATATGCACAAGCATTCTTCTGCACAGGGGATTAGTCTTGATGGAGAAAAGCAACTGCACTTGATGCATAGCTATCACACACGCCACTCGAACTCTTAAAGGAGACACTGTAACATCTCACAGACACATACAATCAATCTATGCCAGAAGAAGTATGTGTGTGTGATCTGTCTCTTTATGTAAACAAGCTTCAGCTTCTATTTACTTACAGTGCATTCGCAAGTGTTTCTTTGAACTTTTACAGTCGCCAAGGGAACTTTTCTAGGGGTGGATTATGCTTCATATGCACTACATGTACAAAAGTATCCAGACACATCTTCTAATTAATGAATTCAAAAAGTACTTTGAATAGTTACAGTTAAACCAAAATGATCAGACGACGTTATTATGAGAATGTGACAAACAGGCCCAAAGTGAAATTTCACGCCACATTAGTCTGTACCTCACTCTCATCTATATACTCTTTAGCAGGGTCCTGGGGGGCTGGTGTTCTCTCCAACACAGTTGAATGAACTCAGCTGCTATGAGCAGGTTAAGCAGACGGGCATGAGCAGAGCAGTCACTACACTGTGCTGGACACTAGCCCTGTGCGTAACGAGGAGCCTAAACACATCAATGGTCTGGAATTTACACTGGAATTGTGTGTCTGAGTGTCCTGTTCGGTGCATGCAAAGTCATCCTCATGGGCCACACGGGACTCCAGTCTGTTCCTGGTCAGAGGTGACAGATGCATGAAGGCAGATTTCCAGGATTAGGGCCTACGACCACTGATCTCTCCCGTTTCCCCAAACGAGGTGTCGTTTCCGATCCTGCAGCTCAGGTTGCATCCCTCACTCCACTTACCCCCGCTGGGGGGGCACAACCCAGTGGGAGACCCCCAAACAAGAGAGATCCTGGTGAGCTGAAGATCTGAGGGCTCTCAAACGGCCAGACAACAAGTGTGTATAAAAACCTGTGTTGTACAGAAAGGCTTAAAGCCCCCCAAACAGGCCGCCCAGTGACTTGAATTAGAAACAGCAGCCACAACAGCGGCCACGCGGCTGCACATGCACCTGTCAATCACGCGCATTCCTGCGACGGCTCAGCTATCCGGAGGAGTGTTAAAAACTTAACACTGTATTTAGTCGCATTTGAGCATCTCAGCGGCTTTATTCTGGAGGTAATGCATGAAAAAACACATCCATTAACAGTTATTCACACACTTCTTCATGTTTACAGTGCAGACCGAAAGCCCCGCTGTAAACACACCCACAATCACACACAATCAAAAGACTACTGTTTACCAAAGCCGACCTTCACATCCAAATCCACAGCAACGCTCACAAATGTGTCTGACAGTAAAGCACACAGTGTTACTCACCACACAGAGCCAGAAGCGTCCCGACAACATGACACATGAGTGCACACTTCATCCTGAAGTTAGTGCCGAGTGAACAACACGTTTATTTGATCTGGTTCCTCTAATTTGATCAGCCTTTCATGAAGAGCACGCGCCGCTTTTCTGCGGCATCAGTGATTAAAGCGAACCTCTTTAAACAGGAGGAGGAGGAGGAGGAGGAGGGGGGCGGGGCGTGAACTGAACTGAACTGAATCGACAGGCGATTCAGATCACCCAAACGACTCCTCCAATCTACACGCGTCAAGGAACCGAGTCCGAGATTCAATGAATCTCTGCCGTACAGAGCGTTCTTCTCCTTAAATCCTCATTTCATTCATACACAGAACAACGACGTAAGGTTCAGCGATGGAGTCTGAGGTTTGTTCACAAAATACGAATGATTTTTAAGAATGTTTTAAGAATGAACTTCGGCTTGTGTTACGATCAAATGTGGGCTACAGGCAAATACCCACATTAGCGCGTCTAATGTTGGAATTCATTAAAAAAAATGAATATAGTTTAATCGTGTCCAGATTTCCATTTTGCAAAGTTAAACTCTCCTATATGTGATATAGGGAGACACGTTTGGAGCCTCTTTGCTTTTACCTTTGATCAGATCAGCCCATTAAACATAAACATGCCCAGTCCTGTTAACGCTTTTCTCAAATGATTCAGCAAGTCCTGCCAGGACATGGGCAACCAATGGGCAACCTTCCCTAAGCACCAGGCCTCAGCTGCTCGAGCACAAATATCAGAAATCCAAAATCTCCAATTAAAATAGAGAATTTAGAATTTGAACATGTGATCAGCAAAGAGTGAAATGTTATGAATATGAAAATATGCCGTTTACATTTATGATATTGTGATTTTTTTTGAGGTGCACTAGTAAAACTCTAATGATTCGGCCACTTCACATTAGGATGCATCAGGTATGTGGTTTGTTTCTTCAGGGATAACGGGGCGTAGTCTAGGAAATGAAAGCCCATGATTTATGTGTAACAGTGTTTTGTGGTATTTATATGCAAACGTTTCCTCGAGTTTCGAAACAGTTGAATGATTCGATTCTTTTGAATCAGATCTAAGAAACCGACTCGTTTTCGAACAGCGTGTGGCAGGCGTGTGCAGGGGTGGATTATTTCAGCTCTTTGCCCCCTTAATAATTATAGACAGTCAATCTGATATGCACTCACACATACAAACCTAGTACTGAGAATAAACTACCAGGATAAACACCAGCTGCAAAAGCCAGTCTTAAGTTTGTCATTTGGGTTTAGTATGAGTGCCACACTCTGAAACGTGCTGCAAGCATTCAGCAGTCATTTGACCACATCACTACTCATCCCAGACGTAATGCATGGCATGCAACGTAGCACTGCCATTAACTCCACACGTAGCACTGCCATTAACTCCATAGGTACAAACTGCATACCAGGAATGACACCAACATGCTTAGATGTGCTGAGGACACATCCCACCCACTTACAAAAAAAAGGCAGAGATACAGTCTTAGATTTGTTTTGTGACTTCTACCTCAGAAATCACAATGCAATCTTACAAACCTTGTACAGGTTTATTCGAATCTGATTTGACCCAATCCCTAGCCCAGTCCACTAACAGGGTCCTCCTAATCCAGTGATCAACATAGTTTAGGCAGATGCTTGAACACAAAGACTAGCAATGAACACATTATTTGAATGGGAGCCCTCCAGACCCAGAGCCCCAGAGCTTGATCAATCAAAACAATGTTATGCCCATTCTGTAGGCCTTTCTCTTAAAGAGCTACCTTTTGGCCAACTCAAATTGATCTCCAGCATGTATTGCTTCTGAAGTCCTAGACTAGTTCTTGGTGTTAAATTTGGGATAATCTGGGATCAAGGGTACAAAACTAGCTGTTTGAACAACATGAAATTTCACATTAAAACCACTTTACTGTTGTGGTGGGGAAAGACCGGCAAGAAGTTTTGCACAGTGAAGGGCCTTTTTTAATGCATCAAAATATGCAAAAATCGTACAGCCCTATCTGGCCAGGCTAAACAACTACCATAAGCAAGCATGGTTAACCATATTTTAACTGTTACAATGTTAACCTAACATGTTGCTAATGTTATGCATTCAAGAGGTCTTGGGAACCAAAAAGGACAGATTGCAAAGGACTGGAATGAAAATAAATCTCAAACATTTTAAATAGTGAAATACATGTACTTTAATCGTGTAGTTGGATACATTTTTACATGTTCTTCCATTTAGTCCATCAGCCTTCCACAAAAAACTTGGAAAAATGTACAACTGTCATGACACCAACACAGAACTTTCATTGGCCATTGTAAAATGCGTGTCGTCACAGCAGGAGATGGAGGACGGAGGCAGACTTTACATGGCGAACAGGATGAGGAAAGCAACCATCAAACAGAACAGACCCATAGCCTCAGACAGGGCAAAGCCCAGGATAGCATAGGAGAACAGCTGCTGCTTCAGAGAGGGATTCCTGCAGGGAACAAAGAGCAATGAGAACATTAGACAAGTGCTTGAGATGCTTCAAATGGTAGTCAACCAGCATGAATCAGCATGCCTTGCTTTGTACACTAATGTTTGTCAAAAAGAGCTGACCACATCACATTACATTGACTCAAAAGATCAACTGTGGACAACATGACTATAATGACAGTCTTGGCATTAACTGCTAGCAAAGCAGCAGCACTTAGTAATATTTTGAATCTTAAGTCACAAAAGTAAATCTAAACAAAGCTGACCAATAAGCAGAGTTCACCCAAACTTCCACAAAAATTACTGCAAATAAATGAACATGCATCTGAAAGCTAATGTGTATATGAACACAAAAGCTCTTGTTAAGTGCACTGAATGTCATCTCGGTACTAACTTCACTCTTCCTCCCTCCTACACACACTGCTGTTCTGACCTAGGTATTAGCCTCTGATCTCTCCAATTCCAACTCCAATTTCAAGGATCTGTTCCAAGCTCAAACTGTTCCTAAGCTGCAGTGACTTCATTACACTGGCTGCACTGTAGCACAAATCCAAGTCCTTCATGCCAGGTTCATATTAGATGTTCTAAGTTCCCATGGTGTGCTAGGCATGGTTTCATAGACTGTCACAATGACTACACTGACTTACAGTACTTAAGAATTGTGTTTAGCAAGGAGAGACCTAGAACATGAATGAACTTTGTTTAAAAACCACACACACACGTTGCTGGGGTGTACCTTGCATATCCAATGATGAGACTGCCGAACACCGTTCCGATTCCAGCTCCTGATCCAGCCACTCCCACAGTGGCGGCCCCGGCTCCAATGAACTTGGCGGCTGTGTCGATATCACGGCTCACTGCGCTTGTCTGGAACCCTCTCAGTGCAACCTGGGATAGAGGGCTTTGTGGCAGGAGGACTGGGCTAGTCTAGTTGAAAAAAAAGGAAGAAACAGCCCCAACTGTGAGCGTGAAAAGACTATTAAACTAGAAAGCTATAAAAATGCATTAAGATTATGGATGTTCATGTATTGCATTGTATCAAACAAGGTTATGGATATTGGCTCATGAATAGCATATAATCTTATGACCAGTGCATTAGGACACTAAAGCGCAGGATATTTCGAATACTGCAATTTGTATAATTCTTCAAAAACTGAAACGGGAAAACAACATTTACTAACTTAAAGCATTTTCAGATACAGCTTTTGTACACTGAAACAGCTGTATGACTGCTGTTGTAGATGAGAAGTTACTTGCAATAAATTCAGCACAAATCACAAAAGCCAACGTAAAACTTAATTTCTTTAAATCATTTAAATAAATAAAGAAAAAAATCCCAAGGAGCCAATTTAAATATCATTCCAATTCATCTACATTAATAAGCAGGTTTACTAGCATATACTTATAAGCAGTTATTGAACACATACATAAACCAACAAGGCAATATTTAGACCTGATCACTTAATGCAGTTTGCATCTGAACACATACAAGAGACGGATGCTTTATTGTGAGGGAAATTGAGCTATCCAGCAGCTTTGTAAAATGGAACAAAAAAATGCAAATAAACAGACGTAGAAACGAGACAGGAAGGGGGAAAAAAACCAAACCATACTAACCTATATTAAATAAAATTAAAAACAAAAGTACAAGAAACAGTAATTTGAATGCTGTGGCGACATTTGCAAAAGGATGATCCTCAGTGCAAAGATGAAAAGTACATAGTGATAAGTGGCATGTGAAAGTGGGTGAAATATTAACCAGTACATAAACAAATAAATATGCAGATACATGTATACATAATGGACACGGGCATTAATCTAGTAAATCAGCCAAAAGTGCAACTGTCATCCAAACAGCAATCAATTCATAAAGCCAATACTGGACTGAAACAAGGTAAAAACAGACCAAAGACTTTGAGACAAAAGTTGTGACGTGAAAGCACAACCAAGCTGCTGGGCTATAACCGCCAAACAGGAGATCGAAGCCCTGAACTCACCTCTGCAGATTTGACATCTGGCCTGGACAGCACAGCGGCAGAGAGGGGTCTGTAAAGCGCCCTTGAGCCAGAGCGAACCTGAAACACAGAGGGCAAGGTTGTGGGGCTGCTATACAAGAACATTACTGAATACAACTTTTGCATTAAGTAAACCCACAAATATAATACAGCAAAGTAGCTCAAAACCCAAATCCAGAGAAGGATGTGCATTTTAAATAAAGTCACCTTCAAGTGCAAAACACAAAAGGGCAGTAAATCAAGACTGCAGTGTTTATAGAGTCAGAAAGATGAGTTTACAGATGATGGCCTTCAGAGTCTTCGGGCAGCTCAGCTGGCCACATAACCTGAGACAGAGGACACCAATGTCAGCAGGCCTGTCGTTATCAGGGCTGACTCGAAGCGTGTGAGGAGGGACGTTTGTTAGGAGAAGGTGGGCTCTTGGTGCTTTTTCGCTCATACAGCTGCAAGGTGGCAGCGCTGATAGACACAGAGATGACCTTGAGTGAGGAAAGGCACTTCAGACACTAGCTTTAGCAACCATGCTAACAAACTGGTCTGTGGGACAAGAGGACCCAGAACCCTGACGGTCATGCAGAACCACACGACGGTCCGCACTATTTAATGTCCGACAGCACCGATAAAGCACACAGAGCACAGGGGCAGGAGAACCGGGCTTCAGGCTCAGTGGGCCTTTTCTGCCCTGAATTAAAAGCCCAGCTCAATACCAAACCTCAGCGTTTCAGGACCGAAACGCTTTAAACCCTCGACCCGTACCAGTGCAGGCGTAGACACGAACTTGGCGCAGGCGTACATTTTCAGCAGAGCTCTCCGGCCGCTTCACTCACACTCGGGCGGGATGAGCCGGATCACTGCGGACAAACCGAACAGGCGAAGGTCAGTCAAATATCTCAGCACAAACCGCCGCTAATAAGAGCTCCGCAGAACGGCACGCTCAGGAAGACTTCAGAAAGGCTGCAGAGATGCCGCCGGAGAGCGTACAGCGAAAGGATGACAGTAGATTACAGAGTAATGGAGCCGGAGAGCCGGTAAGATCACTCCTCCACTCACCGGGCTGCAGAGGTCGAAGTGCTGAGGAGCCGCTGCGCATGCGCCCCACCCCATTTAAAGGAAAAACCCCGGATGTAGCGCTGCGTCAGTGAAAGTCACGATGGACGAAAGAGATTCATTCAGTACTGAGGACGAGCCTCACTTTTTAGGGTTATTGACCCGTACCTGATAAAACCACTGCACAGTGCGATGGGGCTCTCTGATAATGAGCTGTTTAGTTTGATTTGAAGTGTTTCCACATTCGTACGGACAGACATTAGATTTTCAGGCATGGATATAATTACACACATTTATTGTTAATACAGTTGGACAAGCAGAAAACATCGTCTTTGTTTTGAAAAGAGCAATTATTATTGAAATAAAGTACCATTAAGCCCTTATATAATATAATATAAATACATTTATATGACATTCAGGTAAAAACAGGGATTTTTAATGCATAAATGAAAATGAATAAAAATATATATACAAAATAATAAAGAAATTAAACATATACACAAAATTAAGGAATAAAATATAAAGAAAAAAATTATAAAGAAAAAGATAATATTTGGAAGGGGTACTTTTATTTGTTTCTCATGGCCTTAATGTGATTAACCTGTTTGGGTGACATTTTAGTGGGTAAATGCAACAGAACATCTGATTGGGCTCTTTGATCATTTAAAGTGTCTTCAGATTTAAACTTCTCAAATAAAAGTATCCAAAGTGTTCTATGGCAGTTTATTTATTTCCTTACATTGTATACACTACAGACAACAATTCAGTTGTTGGATGCTGATATCATATGGTCACAATTATATAAAAAAAAATTGTTTCTAAAAGGTCTAAATATTAATTTATCTACACCATTTTAGAGGTAGCTGAATAAGTTAGGTAATTTGCTTTCAGGTTCCAGAAATAATACATTACAAAGAACTGTCACAAAGGCACTGTTGCCATATGGCAACACCATGCACTAAAGGGTTGTAATGACTGAATAATCAATGTTATGTTGTGCTGTATTGATTATACTGTCTTTGTCTCATCTCTACAACAGATGAAGTCTACAAGTTTATAGGTCCTCCCAAAAGGAATCAACAGATTGCAATACATGACTGCAATGGTATCGTGCTCTTGTTATAAAATCACTGAGAATGGCAGTGGGTCACCTTAAGTGGTGAGTCCTGCTGTTGTTCTGGTGACGAATGCATGTGTGGAGAGACACTTCTATATGTGTAGCTTAATAAATATTGCCCATATCAGTCTACATATGTCTACAAATATTTGTGTTAATAATTGAAATTATTTGTTATTTTATTATATTTCCTACCTGTTCTAGTTACATGTTGTATGCTGTTTGTATTATTAAACATTTAATTGATAAGCAACATTATGGATAAACTTTCAAGATGCTTCCATAGGTATGCTGGACCCCCCTGGACCCCCCATAAGTGTCTGGGTGGCTCACATGCTGCCATTTCCTCATTAACTAAGGTAAGTACCGTGTTACTTGTCTTGACTTGTAATGTTCTGAGTGGATTTTTGTAGGAGTTAAGAGAAGCTGGTGATGTGTTCAGGTCCATAACAACATCACACAGTGTGTTACTTACTACAGATTAGAGCTCGCAGGGCCAGCCCACTCAAGGCTCTCTTCACACCACCTCGTCTGGCCCAGTTATAATGGCATGCCAGTGTGTTTGTTATCACAGTTTGTAACAGCTTCCATACCATGTTCCTCAGGTATCAGGTATATTCTCCACCTATCAAAGACAACCTCCTGCACTGAATCAGATTCCTAAACTGTTTGTCTGACTGAGGTGTAAACACTCAAATTTGTTTTGTGTAGTAGACAGCTAAATAACAATGTCAGTATCCATTTAATAAGACACTTGACTGTATGTGCAGTAATCTCTATCCAAACCGTTGAGACTGGATAGGTTGTACAGGGCTTTATAAAACTAATTCAGTTTGGACTAACGATAAACAATGATGATCATGAATAAAATGAATGCACACCAAACACACTAACTCACAGTTACCTCTTTCACTCACCACAGTTGCCAGGTAACCTCACCAGAAACTTGCAGGTCTCATCTTTCAGTTTCTTTCCAGAAGCTCCATGTCCTTGAATGTCTGCAATGGCAAACCAGCCTGGATATCTTCCCCGTCCTCATCATTGCTTAGCAGAGAACTATTCTCCAGGAGTAGCATGTCTTACTTCTGGTTCAGGTCAGATACCTGACTCTTCAACTGTTCTACACATGTAAGCACCTGGATCAGAGCTACACACACACACACACACTGTAACTGCTTTTGTTGCAGCTATAAAGAGAATGAATGTTCAATGGGATGAAAATAACAAGTGATAGAGATTCTCATATTTTTTTGAAGTTCACCATTAAAACCAGGTTGTTTTCATGTTAGGTTAATGTTTCTAGAAGTATTTAACTCACTTACTCATACTGTCCCTTAAACCAGCCATTAGGGGCATACTTTGTGCACTGCTGGTGCTGGTCTCAAGCAGATAAATGGTGAGGGTTTTGTCAGAAAAGGCATCCGGTGTAAAACTTGTGCCAAGACTATAATGCGGATCACACACATGACTGCCATGCCGGATCGGTCAAGGCCCAGGTTAACAACGACCGCCTCCGGTGCTGTTGACCAGCAGGGTGCCGATGGAAATTGGATTACTGTGGGTCGAGGACCATCAAGGAGTAGAGGAGGAAGGAGAGTTGGAAGGCAGCGAGAGAGGAAGGTGTAAATGAAGATGGTTGGTGTAACAGTAGAGGAGGCAGGGGATAGGGCAAGTCGAAGGCAGATCCACTGTGGCGACCCCTAAAGGGAGCGAAAGAAGAAGAAGACTAATACTGTCCCTCCACGTAGGCCTACTAGCCCATGGCCACAACACCTCCTAATCACAGCAGACACTCATGTGTGCCCAGTATCTTCTTTAGTTTACTGGTTGCTAACTGTTTATAACTAGGGCTTGGTGATTAATTGATATTTATATCTGTATTGGTGAGTTTTAAAGTTTTTACCCCACATAGACATAAAGACAGAGCTCTGGCATGAAGATGACTTATTCAAATTTGATCTTCATTTCTTCTTTATACACTACTTAAGCAACTAACAACAATACCATAGTGACACGTTCGTAACCAACAGCTGCAACGAATGCAGTCACACTTGCAGTTTGTGCAGGACGTGTACTTTCTATTAGGTAATTGCAATAATTGTGAAGTTAAACTGAATACATTTCGTTTTAATTTAATTCCAAGACATACAATTTAATAAAAAGGATGTTTATATTGATTAGAGTTTGCAGGGCCAGACCA
The DNA here is from genome assembly GCA_034509495.1 of Acestrorhynchus altus. NCBI lineage: Eukaryota > Metazoa > Chordata > Actinopteri > Characiformes > Acestrorhynchidae > Acestrorhynchus > Acestrorhynchus altus. The sequence continues at coordinate 21,367,382 of CM067504.1, read as the reverse complement.
CTGAAGGCTAGGCAAGACTGATAATAATGATTATTTCCAGCTAAGACAAAAATTATCTCCATCAAACGGGATCTCTTAATCTCTGACAACACAAAGTGACCCAACAAGTTTAGAACAGACCTCAGACAGTAATAGGATCCATCTTCTCTGAAGTAAGCAGTTATCTGTGGTTCCTGAGAGGTACTACTTTGAGCCAAGAAAGCAGTTTGTAAGGCAGGTCCTGAGCTGCAGCGCTTGCTTCACTCTCCTCTCTCTGAGAACTGCCTGGTGAGGCACACACACAGCTGACCAATGTCCTGCAGCTGCTGTTCCACTTTCTTCTGAATCCTGCGCTTTTGGTTCAGACGGGACAGCTTGGCCAGATTCATTATCTGTCGGCATGAGGTGTGAGGTAAGAGGGTGTAAGATGAGATAGACAGCTACATGTTATACATGTTACACCTACAGGGGTTGGACAATGAAACTGAAACACCTGGATTTGGATGACAATAATTTATTAGTACGGTGTACTAGGGCCTCCTTTTACAGCGTCAATTCCTCTTGGGAATGACATTTTTTGGATTCAATCTGGGTTAGCACCCAAACATCCCTTTCAGACATCTTCCTCTTGTGTCCACAGTTAATCCTGTTGGATGTGGTTTGTCGTTCTTGGTGGTATGCTGACGTTACCCTGGATACTCTGGCTCTTGATACATCACAAAGACTTGCTGTCTTGGTCACAGATGCAATTTGTCCTCTTTTGAACTCTGGTATGTCACCCATAATGTTGTGTGCATTGCAATATTTTGAGCAAAACTGTGCTCTTACCTGCTAATTGAACCTTCACACTCTGCTCTTACTGGTGCAATGTGCAATTAATGAAGATTGGCCACCAGGCTGCTCCAATTTAGCCATGAAACCTCCCACACTACAATGACAGGTGTTTCAGTTTCATTGTCCAACCCCTGTATATTGATTTCAAACATAAGAATAATATAAACAATAATATAAAGGTAGTTATTAAAATTCTAAACATATTTGTAATGTAAAAGTATAACAGTTACATTTTAAAGACATTTGTAATTTAAAACATAAGAATGATATGAATTAAATTAATAAATGTAAGTATAATATTCATATTTTACAGATATTACTAATGTATTTGATATGATCTCTAAATATATTAGTCTTTAAAAAATATATTTACACTTTAAACATATAATGTTATACTTTAAGTTTTAGTAATTACAATATGCATATTTACACTTTAAACAAATTATTACAATAGTTAAATGTTATTAAATAATTAAAAGTATTACTTTTCTATTTAGACATAATTAAAAAAAATCCCACTTAAATAAGAACCTGAGATTCACTGGACAGAATCCAGATCACCTGAATTTTTTTCACCTGTCATTGCTTGTCCTGCAAAAGTGTTTAATTCAGACCCACTACTTCAGTGATTTCCTGCAACATATGCACATCAAAGGAAAGCACAGATCTAAAGGATTGTTTAAATATTCATTTATGGCAATAAATCTGAGGTAATCAAAGTAAAAAAATGCATACCTGGATTTTAAAAATTAATATTTTTACTTTCTGGACCTGTAAAGTTAATAACGCATACCAAGCTCCTCCAATAATTCCTATCTACAACAGTCGGGAAAAAAAATCCTGGAATGGATTTTTCTTTTTGGATCTGGAATTTTAGCCTCCATCAAGCCCTTAAGCTACATCAGGTCAACACAAACAAAACTGTGAAGTGCAGTTGACTGAGACACCAGTCTATTTCCAAACAAGACTGACAAACAGCACACAATTTTAAAAAAGAACCTTTATTGGATGTGCCATGCACATACACGTCGAGTGTAAACACAGCTGACATGCACAGAGAGACACCAGCTGAAGGCCTCAGGGCACCTGGATGAAACAAACCAGAAACAGTAGCTGAAGCAGTATAAACTGCTTGGGAACATTGTACTATAACATGACCCTTCTATGGAGGAACTATGATTATATGGAATTTCGATTAGAGTTATAATCTCTATGAGTCAATGAGTTATGTCAAAGTGAAGACATGGAACACGATAATTTATAACAATATAATGATCAAGCTGTGTATGCATACATTTATACAGTATGAAACACTGCATGTATACAATATGATACATTGTAAACATACATTTACTGTACTTAAACAGCATATGATATTGTATATGTACAGGGCCCTATTAGTTCTGCAGTGATCCATTTTGATGATCTATTTCCATAAAGGAAAAATAACACCAAGAAAGCAAATATCAAAAATCTGAATGGGAAAAATGAGAGGAAAAAAAATACAATTGATTTCATCAGGCCCTATACTGTATGTATACATATCCAATAGAAGTTTGACTATGAAGCCAGATAGCTTCAGGCATGAAGTGATGAAACAGTACCTCAGGCTACATGTTGATTCAGTAAACACACCTACTGAACATTTTAGTCAGTGCATTGCTGCTTCCACTGTTGTGGCCATTTTAACCCCAGCACCCAACTTTGTCATCATATCTTGCACAAACCAGTCCCAGCAAAGCTAATTGTTTCAGGAAGGCACCAGACAGCTCAATACACACACAAAAAGGTTAAGGCCTTTAGCCTTCCAAATAATTAAAACACAAATCTAAAACTTAAATAAAACAGTGCAGCTAAGAAATCATCACTAAAAATACCTGATGCTCATAAAATAAACAATCAGACAAATAGCTTATGCCTGAAATGTTGTACAGAACTGTAAACAAATGACAACCAATAAACACCAAATGATCTGCTCTGATCTGCTTAAAAAGGAAGCAGTTATAGAGGTTTATCTGATAGAAAGCACATGCTTGATACTCGCTACTCACTACCTTAATCTGCTTTAATAAGACACTTATTAAAATCCATTAACATTAATACCTTAACCGTGACATGGGTTTAAAGCAACGGTTCCCAATCCTTATTGGTCTTAATAATCCAACTAATCAAGTCATTAATAAAACTTTCCTAAGATCATCCGGGGCAGGACAGAGCAAAGAGAGCCTTCAAGACAGGGACAGATACCCCAGGACTAAGGTTGGGAACCCAACCATCTTTCTACCCATTTCCTTCTATTATGAATATGTTTTCTAATGATTTTTAAACAAATGGGGAAAATAATAAACACATAGAAATAAAAGTCAAAAATTAACAATATAGCAATTTAATCAGCCAATCAGATTGATATTACATTTGAGCCTCTTAGGAAGAGAAATTAATACTACTTAAGCTCTTGTAATTAGATCAAAAACACTGGCTTATTCTTTTCAAATTCAGCAGGTCAGTGTGGTGCTAGCTGAAACTGACCATTTTACTGTATACTCACATCTATTATCTTTCTCTATGATCCCTCTTTTAGACACTCCAGACCTACTCTATGATTGGCCAAACTGATTTTAATGTAATGTACTCCACAAAGTGCTTTAAAGAGTAAAAATCCTTTAGATACCTTTGCATTTACACCACAACAGGCATTACTGGCAAGAGAAACTTGGCAAAAACAAATGAGTGCAAACAGAATTCAGCAGAAGAAATACCAGGCAATAAATTAAACGCTACTAGGAACTTGCAAAAGATTAAAAATACATAACATTGCTTGAAGCATCACTGAGCACCAGGTAAACCAAGAACTCAGTTGGACTCTGCCTCTTCCTGCTCTTTCTTCTCAGCTTCCTCTTCTTTTTTTTCCAGCTGAGATTCCTCAGATGGGGAGGGGCTAAGCTGGGAGTGTGACACATCTTCTGTGCTCTCATGGGAGGGCAAGGCTTTTTCTGAGCCTGGCTCCTGCTGGTTGGAAGAGGAAGCGGGCTCTGTCTCATCTGCAAAAAACATCACCATAATGGTCATTGAGGTTGATAATAAAGCATAAACAATCTACAGAGCCTCCGAAAGGAAATGAAGGAAAAATAAAAAAAGAAATGGTCTTTTCTGTAAAGGAAAAAATGGTCAAAGATGCTCCTAATATAATTCTCAAAATATACAAGAAAAATTTAAAGCAGATTAATTGCTCTGCCCTGTAGGTGGCACCAAAATGCCATTCATTATTATCTCCCCAAGCACACTGTCCGTTGGTCAGGGGTGCTGAAATCCATTAAGTATTTTAATGGAAATTAACTGCTATATAGCACTATAACAATCAAATACAAAGACACTGTTTGAGTGGTCGTATTTTATATTATTTCAGTGTCATTTGAAACATGTTTCAAAAGGTAAAAGACTATTTTGGAGGAAGGAATTGCTTTTTATTTCAACGCAGTATAAAGTGCAATGACTCTTCATTTATATTAAAATAGTCCCAATCACAATCAGAGAATCAGAATATTGTGGGAAAAGTTAGTTCATCTTTTAAAAGATTGTAAAATAATGTTCTCTTTCAATCTTGCGGAGAACCTTTTGCCTGACTTGAAACTTTACCAATGCTGATGTATTTTGAGCTCTTAAAAAGCTCAGGTTTTTTACGTAGCACAGAAACCACAACAAATACCCCTGTAATGTTGAAAAGTAATGCAGGACATAATCACACCATGCCAACAAGTGACTGTGAGAGAAACTGTTGCAAAATGCATGCAATGTTTAGACAGATTAAAGCATCTAAAATAGTTTATTACATAACCCAGGGTCATGTTTAAAGCACTCTTAGCCTCAGGCTGTACATGCCAGAATCTGCGTGTGATATGATGGTTCTTTTATCCACTGACCATTTTGTTTTACAGCCACTAGATGGTGCTGTTGAGGTTAGAGAGTTCATTCTGATCCTGTTAGTTAAGTCACATGATGCAGGTTACAGGTCAGTACAGTCATCTTGGAGGTGTGTGCAAGAGAGAAAGTGTGTGAGACAAAGCAGGTGTGATTTCATCTGTCCATCCTCACCACTATTTTGGGATTTGCTATTTGGGAATCTGGACAAACTGTGTAGTTTTTAATATTGAGACCCACAAGCAATCCATTTTTCCTGCAGATTGTGAGGTAACTTCTAAACAATTGCATTAACACCTCTTGATGTGTCCAATAATGAAAGTATCATCGTGTTGGTAGAGATCAAGCCATAAAAAGGTTCCATTCACTTTGTCAAAATTGGAGTAGAAACCACAGATGAAAGAACATTTTGTGGGCTTCATGCAAAGAATCTTCAACCTTGGCACCAGCTCTCAAAGATGGAGAAGTCTGGTACCTGTCCCTTTCGCTTTTGACCTTGTGAAAACAACTTCTATGTTGACAATGGGGTTAAATATCTTCCTACCGCTGAAGAAGCAAGAACTCAGATGCTTGCAACCTCCAATTTGAGACCTTACTCAAAGACTTGTCCTCAAATTGTCCTCTAGTTATAGTGAAATTCCCAGTAAAAGATTATGCAAGGGTTTAAAAGACCTGGATCCAGAAGTGGACATTCTTCCTACTCAGAGGAGACTTGGAATGAGTTGGGATCTCAAGAATGATGCCTTTGTATTCCATATTGCCACAGATGAAAAGCCCTTCACACAGAGAGGAGTTTTGGCCACTGCATTGACCAATAGTTGATCATATTGGATTTATGGCTCCCATTGTAATTCAGGGAAAGTTTCTGAAGTGTCATATAACGTCTGAGTCTGTGATGCTAGAGGAGCATGCAAGAACGGGTTAATTCTTAGGAAGGACAACTACCTCGGCACATACAATTATGTTAGGGGCTAGGGGATGGCATTTTTGCTGCGACTGGCAGAGCTTATTGCCAAGGAGATAGACATCAAACTGCACCAGTATAGCAGTCCATGTCACTCCTGACAAACTTGGATCTCACCACTTCCTATGCTTTTCCATTTCGAAGTCCCTCTTGCATGACATCGCCTGTCCTATCCATGTCATTCGTTCTCGTTGTTTGTGCAAGTAACAAATAATGGCCAGTTATCTTCACATGCCTGTGTGTCTATGCTGTCCATATTGAACTAATTGAATGCATGGACACATCTATCTTTATTAGCACACTTCAATGCTTCTTTGCTCTTAGAGATTTTGTGGGTGCTTGTAAAGAACTGCTCATGGTCCTTGAAGAACCAAGCATAAAAACCTACCTAAGTGAAGAAAGTTCTTGCTGTGTTTTCAAGCCTCCCCATGCCTCCCATGGGGCTGATGATTGGCATCTGTTGATGCATGCTGGACTCTATGCTCTTGCATATCCCCCAGTTATGTATCACTCACAAAATGTTGCCTACATTCATGGCAGAGGTCTCTGCAATAGTGAATGCAAAACCTGTGTCTCCCATTTCTCTTGACCCCAGCCATGTTGCTAACACATAAGGTTAGCCTTCTACTTCCCATGCCAGAAACATGACACCAAGGTCCTCTTCTGGTAAAAATGGAAGCAAGTAAAACATCTTGCAAATATCTTTTGGGAGCACTGTAGACACAAATACAAAAGCCCTCTACAAAACAGTCTGAAAGGTCCAATGTCAAAGAGAGGGACTTAGTTCTGCCGTAACAATCCTGGCAGGGACGGGAAAGTCAGGAAGGTGGAGCTGAGGCCAGCCATGGCCTGGTGTTTAGGTTTGAATCTCTAAACTGGAAGGGGCATGACTGAAGTGCCCTTGAGCAAGGCACTTCACTCCCCTGACTGCTCTGAGCATGTGTGCTCTAGTATTACTGTGTGGATGGATTAAATGCAGAGGACAAATTCCTGTGAATGCAAAGTGGGCAAAGCACTTTTGTAAGTCGCTCTGGATAAGAGCATCTGCTAAATGCCATAAACATAAACATGCAAATGTCTATGAGCATGTCACAATTGTAGACAAGAGTATAATAATTGACAGTGTATAGTGGTATTTTACAATACCAAAGGAGTGTTGTGACAGTTCTTTTTTCCATTGACCACCCATTGACCACCCACTGACCACCCACTGACCACCCACTGACCACCCACTGACCACCCACTGACCACCCACTGACCATCCACTGACCATCCACTGACAATAAGGAGCAGCCGTGGCCTGGTGGTTAAGGAAGGTGTCCTTGAGCAAGGCACTGAACTGCCCAGCTGCTCCCTGGGCACTGAGGAGAGGGCTACCCACCGCTCCAGGCATGTGTGTTCACTGCCCCCTGGTGGGTGAATTCACTAGTGTGTATCACTGTGTGAGGATGGGTTAAATTCGGAGAATTCCTGCGTGTGCATAACACAGTGGGTCAAATGAGTGTGTGTGTGTGTGTGTGTGTGTGTGTGTGTGTGTGTGTAATATATATATAATATATATATAATATACACACACTTACTTTTTATTTTACAACCATTAGATGGCACTGTTAAGATGTGACAAAATGTTAATTCTTATTAACATTTTAATGCTAGTTAAGTCACAAGATGAGGGTTAGAGGGCAGTACAGTCAATCCTCACTTTATTACTCCATGCCAAGAGATCTGGCATGCTGAGTTATACCCACGTCATACTGAGAAACATTACTTCTGTATCAGTCCAAATTTTAAAATCATTTATTGTGCCTGGTAAATTTTATCTTTATCATTCTGATCCAACACTTCCTTTCAACCTTTGATGTAAACCTGGAGTTATAAACATTTCTCTCAATCTATCCTCCATCTAGCTCTCTCTCATTATATATATATATATATATATACACACACACACACACACATATATACATACACACACATATATATATATATATATATATAATGTGTGTGTATGTATATGTGTGTGTGTGTATATATATATATATTATATATATATATATTATATTATATATATTATATATATATATATTACACATACACATATACACACACACACACACACACAAACACACACACACACACACACATATATATATATACACACATACATACATACATACATACATATACACACACACACAAACACATACACAAATTATATATTAGCGCATCTCCAAACAAAATTCACTTTAAATAAAATGAATATAAAATATGACAGTTTACCTTTTTGAGTGAAATTGTGACTAGGAATTAGCTTTTTAACTATATTCTTTTTTTTTTTTTTTTAGACGCACTAGTATATAAAAGCTTAGTAAGATTTGGGTTGGATCTCCTACACAACATGCATCCAATCTCACACAGGCACATAACAGATCCCTGATCAATAGCTTTGTTTGGGAGCACTCGCATTTGTGCTGATTCAAAACAATAATTGGTGTCCTGCCAGTGATTAGCAAGGTAGGTGCAGGGTTGGATTTTGTATTGCATGTGTTTTAATGTTTCATGTGTGAATTTGTGAACAACAGGAATGAGAGAGAGAGAGAGAGAGAGAGAGAGAGAGAGAGAGAGAGAGAGAGAGAGAGACTATGTGTATGTGGGCTGAGTGTGTGTGAGAGCATGTAAGAGCATGCTTGCATGTAAAAGAGAGTGGTAGTGGGAGTTGAAGAAAGAACCTGAATGATTTCTCCTGAAACTGTGAACCTTTCTCCATGGTGTAGCACCCGAGGTGAAGACAAGACGCCTTGATACTAAACCCTCTAAAAAAAACACATACAACAAACAAAAAACTGCACATAAAACAAACAAACCTCTCAACAAAAACTCTTGACTTGTGCATATGTTCAAAAACAAATTGGGAATGAAAATGAAATGGAAGCAAACAACAGACCAGATAATAGATTTAGTCTCTCTAAAATGTATGTGTGGTACCTTCATGAGCATCACTGTCCTCTGGTGTGTCTGTGGCTGCTGAGGAATGAGGGTCCGGCGACTCAGAGCGAAGGCGGCGCTCAAAGCTGAACTCTGGCAGTCTAGGAGCTTGGGGCCTTGTCTTCCTTGCTGGGTTCATGAAGTAGCAATAAGCACAACGAAAGGCTGGAGATAAACAAATACGAAGGGTTATTTAGGAGCAATGGATGTATGATCATACATGCTGTATGTATGATATGCAGTATATTGTTGCTATTGCACAAAATCCTTACATCTCTATTTCAGACATTTACCGGCATTTTTACCCATAAATATACCCTGAGAACGTTAGTGTATATAACACATAAAAAGATCTTACACAGATATTCAAACTCCTCCTTCAGGGCCATGCCATTATGAGAGAAACACTGCTGACAAATTAGAGCATATCTGGAAAAATAAACAGACAAAAAACAACAATAAGAGGAAGAGCAACAGAGGCAGTGCTACAGTTTAAAATCAACTATGATTTTTCTTGTTTTTTTCTGAGCTCACTGTATCTCAGGGAAGTGTTCTCTTATGTTTATGATTTGGGGATTATCTGCCTGTGCACCGTGTGTGAATATACACGTTTGGTTGCACCAAGATGTTGTTGGTGTCTGTGTGGTGCATGAGGTTGGCCAGTCATGTGAGGTCGCAACAAAAATTCACAATAAATAAAAGACAAACAGAATAGAAAAACAGTGAGTGGGAAACAGAGTTTAACTTGTTGGGCTATATAAAGACATTTACACTTATGGCATTTAGCAGACGCCCTTATCCAGAGCGGCTTACAAGAGTGCTTTGCTGTTCAGTCAAATATCCCTTAGCTAGTAGATGAGGCTGGAACCCAGAGGTTCCTCACCCTTAGATGCTGTTAAAAACAAATTCAGTATAAATCTTCATAGAGTTAAATAGTCTTTAAAGAGATGGGTCTTCAGTCTGCTTTTCAACACAGCAAGTGACTCAGCAGTTCAGATCCCCAGGAGAAGTTGGTTCCACCATTTTGGTGTCAGAAGAGAGTCTGGATGCTTGTCTTCTTTGCGATTTGAGGGATGGTGGGTCAAGTTGAGCTGTACTTGTACATGAGATCAAGTTTTGACCATTGCCGTTATGTATGGAAGTGCCGGGCCATTTTTGGCTTTGTAAGGTTTTGAATCTGGAAAGCTGGAGAATCGGTTACCAACTGTGTAGAGGAGTTCAATTTGGCTTAAGGAAAGGCCAACATTAAAACATCTAAATGTGACAGTCACACCTCAGTTCAATAGTTTTTTACTTTATGCATTTTGCCAACTGTTGTATAAAAGCAACAGAACAACTGATTGATTGATTATCATAAATAGCAATGCTGTTATTTCACAATAACACACTCCCACTTGTGTTCTATTGCTTTAATACCTCTTGGTGCTGAATTTTGGTGTCTAGGTTAACCATGGAAGGACTCAAGTTCTCTCTAACAGCCCTGCAGTGTTGAAGACCTGACAATGTTGAGTACTTTACTGGAACTTAAGTACAAAGTCTGTAAGATTAGAGGCAATGTGGCTGAATACTGGAGAGATTGAGCAACAGTGTTAGCTCTTAAACCCACACAACCCATATACAGAAATTAAGCTGCCAAAATAACCTGCTTCAAATTTGTGACGTCACAAAACATTACTACTGTTAAGCTGCTCGGGCTGCGTTTTTGAGCACCACATAATGTCGGGCGGCCACACAGAACAAAGGTCCTTAACTTAAATATGAATAAACAATAAACAAGGGAATGAATAAAACATAGGAAAATGAAACTGTAATTAATATAGCAGAACGTAATGAAACACTATACTATAGTTTGGGGTACCGTAGGGTTTGTTAAACAAATGGCAACACAAATGTGTAAATGCAACTCTGGATAAAGGCGGCACCTGTTCTGAGGTCCATCTCCCACCAGGTACTCGATAACCCTGTCCACTGTACTGCGTTCTCTGGGGAGAATGGGTCGAGCCATTGGTGGACCTGGAGGGCACATGCCTGAAAGATATCATCATCATTAGGACATATCTTCACAAAACAGGACTTGAACAATAAAACAAATTCAATATTTATTCATTCATTATTAATTATGAGGTCTGAGTCATGGGAATTGCAACGTTTCGTACGTGCAAAAACAAGTTAATTTAAACTTCTATGGTTCACCCTCTGCTGAGTAGATTGCTTTGAAGGGCTCATGTGCTGTAGGTAATCCATACATCAATGTAACACTCCCACAAAGAGTAGTCTAACAAGCTTTGGCTTTTCTATTAATCATTATTATTAGAAATAATTTGGTGAACAATCTAAATGTACATAATTTCTCACTCTTTTCAGATGTATTCAATCAGACAAGACATTTGGTGCTGATGCGATTAAGTCTGAAGTTAAACAAACCCTAGTCAATATTCATCCAAATCACTTTGGTAAACACATGTCCACACACTTCAAACAAACAGCATTCAGGGCTGTCCCTGAGGAAAACTTCACTCTGACTTATCCACTGATTATGACTCCCCTGTAAAGTGTACACACACGCACGCACGCACGCACCACACACGCACGCACCACACACGCACCACACACGCACGCACGCACGCACCACACACGCACGCACGCACGCACGCACCACACACGCACCACACACGCACCACACACGCACCACACACGCACCACACACGCACACACTTTCCGTTCTGGCACCAAAATGGTGGAACAAACTTCCCCTGGGAGTCCAAACAGCCAAGTCCCCCACTGTCTTCAAATGCAGACTGAAGACTCATCTGTTTCAGGAGTACTTAACTCCATACATTTGTTTCAACAGGATCTGTGTGAGGAATCTCTAGATTCCAGCCTTGTCTTCTAAATGCCGTAAATGTAAATGTAAATTGCTGTTGGTTCTATTTATAAACATGTACTCTACCAGTCAAACGTTTTGAAGTTCTGAAATGTCTGACTGGTTGCATACGTTATGCATATTCTGACTGTCTGAAACAGATTTGTTTTACTGGTTTTACAATCAACCACAACAACAACCATTTCTTTAATCATGCATGTAAGATATTGTAAGAGCGAAAGAAAACAGCTCACTGATACAGAATACTGTATATGTGTCTGACCTGTTCCAGGTGACAGAGAATAGGGACTGCCATGTCTTCTCATTTGTGGTGGCGTCTCCGTGGCACTAGTCAATGGTGGGCTGGATGCTGAAGCAGCAAGGCCTTTCTCAGGAGGACCTCCAGGGGCTGCACGAAGGGGCGTGGCTCCTGGAGCCATGGGACGGGACCCCGGAGTAGTCATAGCAATATGCCGCTGTCGGAGATCTAGCAATGGCATAGAACAGCATAGCCTTAAATTATTATTGTATTCTTTCACAGGCACACAGATTCATACATGCAAATAAACGAGCACACTAACACACCTTGTCCTGGTTTGGGGGTCATATGAGGACGGACTGGAGTAGCTTCTGCTTCCTAGTGAAATGAATAGAGTATTGTTTCAGATTTATTATGCCTGAAAAACTGAAATATTTAAATCTCATGACAAAATGATTCAATTGCAATTATACAATTTAAGCTTCGGTGTGGGGAGAAAATGTTTTAATGCAAAATGAAAAATAAACACTTACTGCTTTCTTCTTTGATTCAGGGTCAAACCTCTCCAGAATTAACTTGGCATTTTTGTAGGTCTCTGTTTCCATCACCTCTTCAAGCTAAAATGACAAACCTCAGAAAATCACACACAAACGGCCATAAAGCCAACAAATAAACATTATAACTTTTAATAGAGAACACTTACTATTTTTCTTTTCTGGGTCTTTAAATCTTCTAACTTTTCATCTGAAAGAAAATATTGTTGACTGTCAACATATATCAGAACAACTGTCAAACTAAGACATTCAACCACTGTTTTTGATCATGAAATGAATGACTTATGCGTCATAATGTCAGCATGTTCTCCAGTCATTCATAAACATGATCAAACTTTCAGTTTTCTGGCTGAAAGGACTAAATCCAGTAATAGGCACGGAAAGAATCAGACTTTGTTATGGGTTTCAAACTGTCAGTTCCACATTTACTTGAAAGATATTTAATTGTGTACTCAATTGTTCATTTAATTAAAAGTCACTATTGTCTAAACACTAGTGCTGAGCAAAGAAAAAAGCTTTAAAATGAGCATTTTTTTTTTACATAAAAAAAAAACAACAATAAAAGACAGAAAATGTTCCCCTTCCAACAGATGTAAATGTAATTCATTATGTATCCATAAAATGTAATTTTATATACATTTGTGTAAATCGAACTTAATGCTTAGCTTTTCATATTGAAATAATTTGTACAATGTTCTATGGCACTCAGTTCAACAATCGGTCCATTATATTGCACCCAAAAAACCCACACACACAAAAACTCACTGTTTCTTTCGGTGCGTTTGGAAAAGAGGAAAATGAGCAACCTGCGTACAAGCCAAACCCTGTAAATAAAGAGAAACTATGATCAAAAAAGAAAATGAAACTGATGGATGACAATATATGGCATTTATGATGCAACTATAGTAATAAAACTTATATAAAGTAACATAAAATGTTTCATTGCAGATACATAAATAAAATCAATGACTATGCTACTACTCTAGAACATATGTTTGCAGTAATTTGCAGGAAACTGAAGTTATTACAGTTACCCTGAATGGTGAATAGAGTTGGTGAATCTTAGTATGTTATAGCTTCTTCATAGTTATTTTATAGTTATGATAAAATCATGTTGAAAAAATCTGAATTCCCTCTCACAGCATAATTTCTGCACCTCTCTTTACCCTTTAGAATTAAACAGGCTACTTATTTATTGTACCTTGAAGACAGGTATGAGTTAAATAAGCTCTGTTGTGTATTTTGTCAATCAAAAGGCACTCAGATCTGAAACAATCCTGAGAACCGCAAAATGAATCTTTAACAGTCATATTTACAAACTGCATTTCCAGAAAGCCCCAGTGAAGCATTGCTTGGTTCCCCTGATTAGGCTCAGAGAACCTGAAACTGATGAGCTAATAAACAAGCAACATGCTAAACTGTGTTCTTCCAAACTGGACCTTGACCAGTGTAGTCTGTCTGACTCCACATCAATGTTAAAGAAGTGAGAGGCTTACAGCGCGGGAAAGGCGATTAGAGGCAGTGCCGTGATGATGCGGGCGCTCCATTCTTCAGGAAGGTAAAGGTAATAGACAACCACACAGGTGAACAGATAGAGGGTAGCAGAGTAGAACAGCAGGCGGCCCACCCATAACTTCTGTAGACGCTGGTTCTTCGCACGGAATTCCTCAAGGTCCTTAATGTCCTACAAGGGCACAAACAAATTCATCTGAGAAGCATGTTAACAGGCCTGTGGATTCATGTGACAACTGACAGTCTGGTGTTTCTTAAGTTCTGAATTTGCATGAAGTGTGGAAAGTCTGTTAACAGTGTGAGACTTAGCAGATATGCTTTACAAAAAACGCAGAACTAATGGTCTTGTAATGGAAAAGGGCAGGG